>ML435632.1:49946-84668 GCA_005239525.1 Nicotiana knightiana
TTTGTTTTTTTTTTTTTTTTTTTTTTTTTTCGAAGCTACTGGGGCCGTTGACCCCTATCTACCCTAAGGATAGGCCCACCACTTAGATTACTTATCAGGTAATTACATGTAAATTCTATAAGAATCATTAATTGATACCTGATTAAAATGTTAAGTAACATGTTATAATGTGTTACAATACTACAATATTCGTAGTACAAAAATTATATGATTGCAATGTCAATGTACATATATAACATAATTAAATCATGCATCATTTCCCAATTTAGGATGCCTGTAATACATTGAATGTAATGATTTCCCATTTTATAAAGCTTATTCACAATTAGGATAAGGTTTAGGATTAAGAGAGGTTAGGAGTTAAGAATGAAAAGTATTTGTACCAACACGTACAATTAGTTCAAATAAGAAAATAATTAGTTAATGGCATTAAATTCATTGTTGAAGGAATAGTGAAGAATTAGAACTTGTCTTCAAAAAGTGTCTCCTTTGAAATTTTGGAATTTAGCCTCTTTTTACTTTCTCTTTGTCTTTTTTTTTTCTTTTCATTCTCTTCACTTCTTGCCTTCTTGGTGTTATATATAAAGATTGATATCAAGTACTTTTGAAGGTGAATATATACCAATATAGTTAAAGTACTTTTGTTTTGTCAAATTTACATAGCTTTAATTTCTTTCAGTGGTAAAGTGCTATAGTGTTTCTCCAAACCTAACTATTAACATCAGCTCACTTTTGCATCTTGGATTATAGAAAAAGTTTAATTACAACAACAACAAAAAAAATGTAATTCAATAACTGGGGTCTGCAAAGGGCACGTGAATTGTACGCAACCTTAACCCTACCTTGAAAAAGTAGAGATGTTATTTTGATAGACAAAAAAAAAATTTAATTGTTACACAAAATATTATAGGAAGACGGTGGCTATTTTTTCAATAGCAGGTGCTAAAAAGTGACTATTTGTAAATTTTACCCCTAATATTCGTAAAAATAACACGGGCTAGCCAGTTTTCGGACTGGTCATTCAAAAATAGCCAGTGTTTGCAAACTCATTGGAAAATAACCACTATTTTTGCTGCAACACGGAAAGTTCCAGCATAATATACTAGAGATTGGTACACATGTGTATGAACTTAATATGCTGGAACTCCAACTCACGAAAAATTCCAGCATAATATACTGGAGATTGGAGCACCTGTGTATGAACTTCTAGCATATTATACTAGAACTCCAGTATATTATACTGGAGTTCCAGTTATTTTCGGGATTTTGAACGTGTTTTCATTCAGATTATCTTTACATAAAAAGTGGCTAAATTTTGATTACTTTTGAAATCATGAATATTTTTGAGTGACCACTTGTAAATCTGGATATTTTTAAATTTCTCCCGTAATATTCAGCTTAAGTGTTGATGTTGCAATTGGAAAAGCTTCAAAATGATATTGGCCCATACTTTATTGGGCTTGAGATTGCAAATCCAACCTCCTGAAGTCCATAACTATATCTTTACACAAATAGCCAGTCAATTTCATTATTTAAGTTTTTTAGTTGGTATATATAAATTATACATTTGCCTGTTATTTTTAGCTTAAGTAATTTAGTGGAATGCTATTTTGATTAATTCTTCGTCGTTTAACTCGAGATAGTAGTAGACTAGTGGTAATGTAGTATGTAGGTTTTCCAAAAGGCAAGTGATGACAAGAATTATATTTGGAAAAATTCACAATTTTGGAATTTTATTCTCTTTTTCTTTTTCGGTCTTGTTTATTCAATGAACATATATTTAATATATATTGTATGATAGAAAACTAAGGTATCATCTTAAGAAATTTATTGAAAAAAGCTTTAATCTAGGAAAAAGAAAAAGTAAATATTCCGTTTATATCATCATTCCATATTGCCATGAATCGAGAACACTAATCCAAAATTCCAAATCATATGCTTAAGTGCGACAAAGAATAACTCACATGTTGTTTCAATCTAGTTTCAAAAATTAATTCTTTCACCAAAAATCAATAAAACTACATTTTCTTATTAGAAAAAAATGAAAAATGTCCGTGACTTTGGCAATGATTATTAAAGAACTTTAATAAGTATATATCATGTGCCTGAAGAAATTAAAAATGTCATGAAACGAATCTATCTTTCAGTTTGTATATTCTTATCATCATCAAAGTAGAAATTCTCCCCAACCTTGTGGATTCCACTACTTTACAATTTTTCTTTTCTTGATTCAACATATTAAAAAATAAGGAAAACGTAAAACAAAAAACATCTTTTTATTTGTCTAATTAAAAAATAATTCAAGCTCTGGAAACTAACATAATATCAAATGCAAAATAAAATACTTTAAAGAACAAACAGACAGCAATTTGGATTGATCACCTACTCGAAATTGATGTGCACTTAAGAGAGGTATTAGGCAATCAATTTCATTAACAACAACTACCATATCTATTACAAAGAAAATATTATTAACGACTATGGCATAGCTTCAGGGAGCAAATAGAGTGGCTAACCTAAAAGAAGGGTTAAGAAGCATAACGATAGTAATATTAATAATCTTCTGTACTTAGCAATTTTTTTTATACTTGAAAAGGTGTGGAGGTCGAGAATTAGAGTTGACAGTTGACAGGTATATAGAGAGTTTTTCCTAGTCTTGCAGTAGTATTTGTTAAGTGTACTCAAGTCCATCTAACTGTGGTTAAGTTTATTAGAATAGTTAATACAGTTGATTAGTCAGTTAATGTATAAATGTGTATAAATAGAACACTGTACTTTCCCTATCCTATTGTCGAGACGAATGTGGCCATACCCAGAGGACTATCGCATCAGCAAGACGACTTTCTAGTCAGATCCTTCCTGCGCTTCGGATATGAAGAATTTGATCGATCGATTTAGGAAAGATGAAAAAACAAAGGCCCCTCTTTCTCCAGAACTTGGACTCAATCCACATCCCTTGCTTGAACCTTCTAGACCGAACTCAATTCAATAAAGTTTCCCCGTCCGATAGGTGCTATATATAGTGGGCGATTTACCTAGTAATCGGCATTCTAGAAGCAACTTCTTTATTCTACTCGCTACCGGTTTTGGGTCTTATTAATCTACAATAATCGATAAGAAAATCACTGCCGCTGTCAGCTACAGACCCAGAGTAGGACCTAAACAATGAACTCTTCTCTTTGGCAACAAACAATNGAAGTAAGTTTGTACAGTCCTTTTCATAATTTTAACAGAATCAGTTACTCTCTCTCTACGCTTACTGCTCTATCGAGTTCTCTCCTCCTCATCTCTAGCTTAACCGCCATAGCCATGAAAGTTAACATGGTATCCGAGCCTGCATCTTCGATCTGAGCTCAAACTTCTGCTTAGTTTCTTCTCGTCTCACCTCAATTCAATCCCACGACGTTGAATTGTCTCAGAGTGATAGAGAATTGAAAGTTAGGGTTTGGAAATTGATGGATTTGCATGAAATTACAACTCGAAGCAGCTAAAATGGCGACTACAGATGATGCGACTGTCTCTCCTACCTCTAGTGCAACCAGCTTCTCGTCAATCGACCACAATCATCCTCTTTACCTACAACCTACAGATACTCCAGGTAGTTCTCTGATTTCTCTTCAATTAACTATTTCGGACAACTGTGTTATATGGAGTAGGTAAATGAGAATTGATCTCTTAGGTAAGAGCAAGTTAGGTTTTGTGGACGGAAGGTACCCTAAGTCTAAGTTTGAACCTTAATTGCATAACTAACGGGAAAAGGTTAATGATGTAGTTCTGGCGTGGATAATGAATGTTGTGCGACCAGGCCTGTTGAGTAGTGTTGTATATGCTTCTAATGCTCATAAAGTGTGGGAAGACTTGAAGGAAAGGTTTGATAAGGTGAATGGATCTAGAGTTCTTCACCTTCATAGAGAAATACATACCCTAACTCAGGGTACCATGATTGTTGCTGATTATTTCTCAAAACTCAAAGATTTATGGGATGAATTTGATTCACTCATGCCCTCTCCTGGATGCCCCTGTCCAGAGTCTAAGAAATATGCTGCTCACTTCGAGTATCACAAGTTGTTGCAGTTTCTTATGGGTCTAAATGACTCTTACTCACAAGCTAAGAGTAAGATTATGATGATGTCCCCAGTTCCAAATATCAACAAAGCTTAGTCCCTACTTGTGGACCTTGAGAGTCAAAGAAGTCTAGCTAACTTTACACAGGCAGTTCAAGTTGCAGAAGTTTCTGAAGGAACTGCACTATACGGTAACAAAGGCTAGTATCTTCAAAGGGAAATCCCAGACCCCAGAGGAAGCTAGTTCAATATGAGTATTGTCACTGCAAAGGGCATACTAAGGAGAATTGCTACAAGCTGATTGGGTACCATCAGATTTCAAGCCTAAGAAAAAGGGAGGCAGCCCTGGCCTGTATGCAAATTATGCAAGTCCAACAGCAAGTCATGTTTCTAGTAACACCTGTAACTTCAATAACAACAACAACCCACAAATGATCTATGGAATGCAGCAACAACAGGCACATCACATGCTTCAACAACCAATCCACTAATCTGCACCTCTCTTCCCACAGGAACAACACCAGCACACTCAACAAATGTCTCAGAAATTCCCTCAGCAACCAGTTCCATTCTTCACACATGAGCAATATCAATAGATTGTTTAGTTGCTTAACAAAGGATCAGATGAAGGACCTTATTACAAAACTACAGCAACAGGTACTCTGTATGCCTTGGTGTCTAAATATGTTAATCCTAAGTGGATAATAGATACAGGAGCTTCCAACCATATGACTTTTACACTGCAGTTATTAAAAACCTGTCAGTCAATACCAACATCTGAAAGAAGCAAAGTACATTTACCTACAGGATATATAGCACTAGTTACATATATAGGGAGATCATTTGTGTTTAACAGTCAGAAGATTAGTTATGTACTATACATACCTGACTTCAAATATAACATGTTTTCAGTGTCTAAGCTTACCAAGGAATTGCAGTGCCTAGTAGCTTTCTTCCCTGACTTTTGTATATTTCAGGATCTCTACAGTGATCAAGTGAAATGGATTGTTAAGGAGTATATGGGGCCCTATATTCTACAAGGAAATCCAAGGCAACGGGGTTCACTACTTACTTCAGCTAAGTCAAGAAATGATGCAGTTAAGGTAGTTAATAAGAGTTGTTTTACAACTAGTAGGTGTACTAAGACTTCTGATTCTAGTTCATTGTGGCACATGAGACTAGGACATTCCCCAATTGATGTAATAAGAAAATATGAGTCACTGAGACAACTGAAAAAATGTGATCAGTCATATTGTACTGTATGTCCTCTAGCTAAACAAATAAAGCTGCCTTTTCAATTGAGTTCCACTGTGTCACATTCTGCTTTTGAGCTAGTACACTGTGATGCATGGGGACCCTACAGGGTTTTAACATATGATGGTAAGATATTCTTTGTTACAATTGTAGATACTTTACCAGGTATACATAGGTGTTTCTGACTGTTTCTAAGCTAGACACTATAGTTGTGCTAAGAGAGTTTGTGAATAAAGTAAAGAATGTCTTTTCCAGCTCTGTTAAATTACTAAGAACGGATAATGGTGGTGAGTTCTTCAGTAATGAGTTCAGAGATTTTATGTCTGACTCTGGTATTGAGCATCAAAGTACTTGTTCTTATACTCCACAGCAAAGTGGAGTAGTTGAGAGAAAGCATAGGACTATTCTGAATATGGCTAGGTCCCTCAGATTTTAAGCTGCTATACCCTTGAGATTCTAGGGAGAATGTGTTCTAATTATTGTCTATCTACTTAACAGATTGCCCTCTAAAGTTATTGCAAACAAATCACCATTTGAAGTATTGTATTCTCATTCTCCCTCACAATCTCATCTAAAAGTATTTGGCCTTCTGAGCTATGCTGCCACTCCTAAAGTTGTGGAAAAATTTGCCTCTATAGCTATACCTATTGTGTTCATGGTGTATTCCACTCATAAAGGTTATAAATTATATGACCTACACCCGCATACCTTCTTGGTGAGCAGGCGTGTAGTTTTCCAAGAAGATATATTCCACTTCAGACACATAAAAGCAGCAGGTACTCCTATCTTTCCAGTTCTGGATCTTCTATCTCCAGCTGTGGTGGATGATATCAGGCATGCTCCTGGTGTTTCACCTCTCCCTCCTGAATCACCACCTATTCAGCCACATCACATGGAGTTACCTATCATTACCCTTTACATGGAGTTCCCTGCACACTCCACAGAGGCCCATGAAATTGATACTGAGCAGCTGTCCACTACACAGTCTTCTCTTGTTGCACCTCATTCTCCATAGCGTAGGAGATATTCTAGACCAAGCAGACCACAATTATGGTTGTAGGACTATGTGACCAAAGGCTCAAAACAGCGTTGCTCCTACCTTTTTTTCCTCGTATGTCTCTTATAACATACTCAAGCCAGCTTATATGTATGCACTCTCAGCTTTCCCGATTGTGTCAGAGCCAATGACATTTAAGGAAGCCTCTACTGTTCCAAAATGGATACAGGCTATGCAGCTTGAGATAGCTGCTTTGGAAGACAACAACAGGTGGAGTGTAGTTGATCTACCACCTAGCAAGGTCCCAACTGGATGCAAGTGGATCTTTAAGGTTAAGTACAGAGCTTCAGGGAAGGAGGAAAGGTATAAAGCTCGGTTGGTTGCTAAAGGCTACAGTCATAGGGAAGGTCTTGATTACACAGAGACCTTCTCCCATGTATCTAAGATGGTGTCTGCCAAGACTGTAGTTACTCTAGTTGCAGCCAAGCACTGGCTGATATACCAAATGGATGTTCACAATGCCTTCCTCAATGATGACCTACTAGAGGAAGTTTATATGCAAGTTCCTGAGGGGTTTACCAGACAGGAGGAGTCATTGAAGGTCTGTAAACTTCACAAGTCATTGTATGGGCTCAAACAAGTACCAAGGCAATGGAACAAGAAACAGCTAAGTCATTACTGCATATGGGCTTTCAACAAAGTCACTTTGACTACTTTTTGTTTACAAAGAAAGCATGCAGTGATCTAGTGGTTATCCTAGTATATGTGGATGATCTTCTTATCACAGGAAACAATCCTTCACTACTTAGTCAAACAGGGGAAGGTCTACAGAATCAATTCAAGATGAAAGACCTAGGTGAGTCAAAGTTATTTCTTGGCATTAAGTTTGCAAGATCCTATGAAGGTATTATTATGTGCCAGAAAAGAATGCTCTGGAACTTATCTCTAAATCAGGGCTAGGGGGAGCAAAGCATGTTGGCACTCCACTTGAACTGAATCAGAAGCTGACATCTGAGGAATATGACAAACAAATAGAAAATGACAAGGACTGTGTGGATGAGCTCCTTAAAGACCCTGGGGGTATCAAAGGTTAGTGGACAGAGTCTTGTACCTAACCATGACAAGGCAAGACTTGGAATTTGTAGTTAAAGTGCTAAACCAATACATACACTATCCAAAAGTGTCTCACATGGAAGCAGCTCTTAGAGTAGTAAGGTACTTAAAAGAAGCTCCAGGTTTCGAACTGCTAATGCCTGCACAAGACACCAATCAACTGGGTGCTTATTGTGACTCAGACTGGGGAGCTTGTTTGCAAACCAGGAGGTCTGTAACAGGCTATTTAGTCAAGTTTGGGGGTGCACTAATATCTTGAAATTCAAAGAAACAACAAACGGTATCTAGGAGTTAAGCAGAAGCTGAATTCAGGACTATGGCCTCATGCACAGCTGAGATAACCTGGCTAATAGGATTGTTCAAAGAACTTGGAGTAGATGTGGAACTCCCAATAAAATTGAGATGTGGTAGTATATTTCACGAGAGAACTAAACATATAGACATTAGTTGCCACTTTGTAAGGGAAAGAATAATGTAGGGAATGCTGAAAACTGAACATGTTCCAATCAAAGAGAACCTAGCAGATCTTCTCACAAAGAGATTGGGAAAGGTTCAACACGACTACTTGCTAAGCAGACTTGGAGTACAAAATCTATTCAAGCCAACAGCTTGAGGGGGAGTGTTAACTGTACTCAAGTCCATCTAACTATTGTTAAGCTTATTAGAATAGTTAATATATTTGGTTAGTCAGTTAATGTATAAATAGAACACTGTAGAAGGAAGTTAGTTTGTACAGTCATTTTCACAATTTTAACTGAATCAGTTACTCTCTTTCTATGCCTACTGCTCTATCGAGTTCTCTCCTCTTCATCTCTAGCTTAACCGCCATAGCCATGGAAGTTAACAGTATTTAGTACTATTCTTATATTTTCTTACTTTTAGATCTTTATTTTTATCTGATGTGTCGTTCTCTTCTAGTATCTTATTACCTTATTGTTGTTATTGCTTATTGCTTCATTTTCACTGTCCCTTGAGCCAGAAGTCTATGAAAAATAACTTCTCTACCTTCACAAAATAAGGATAAGGTATGCATATATATTATCCTCCCCAGACCCTACTTATAAAATTATACTGGGTTTGTTATTATTGTTGTACTTAGCAGTTCTTCCTTTTTTTTCATTAGATTCACTAGGGACAGATAAATTAGGAACTATTTTTACTAAACAGACTATGGATAATAACTATTTGGAAGAACCAAGTGCATCGCTCATTCGCATAATGTATTTGGATTAATTGTTTGCTCTAATGTTAAGTCATTTAAGTATTGGATGGATCCTCTTTAATTATAGTTACTTAATATTGAGTAGCAGACTGATAAGACCCACCGTTCTAATAGGTTTTCACTTGAATAATGATTGAACTACTAGTCATCTTCCCAAATCATAAGGTCACTTAAAATGAAAACACATGTAGTGTGGGGGTAATTGGTTTATGTCCATATCTACATTGTCAATCTAGCCAATCATATTTGGAATTAGTATTATGTTATCATAATCAAAGGATCAAAACAAATGGATCTATTCATTTCAAACCAAGGTGTTATAACTCAATGCCTTATCCTTTTCTAAGGTCACATGCATAGTTCTCAACTTTATCTATATCCAAATTTAGATTAAAAACAAAGCATCCATTTCTTCTCCACTATACCCTATTACTCAAAATAGAAACCATGTCCCTTTTGTTAAGAATAAAACTCTCTCTATACTCTACTTCTTCCCACTCCCAATAATTGATTCTCATTCTTTCTACTTTAATTCACTCCCATTATTTCACATCCTTCCTTTTTCCTTTTCATTATCTTTCGGGAGTGACCTCTTTTTTCTTTTTTCTTTTGAAGTAGAAGGAGGCAAAAGAGAGGAGTTTAGACTATATAGGATTAGGGTACCGTCAAAGGATGTGGTGCAGTGGATGAGACTGCTCTTCTCTTAACCAGATATCTCGGGTTCGAGCCCTAGGTATGAAAATATTTTTGATAAGGAGCGCTTCCCCCGAATGGGGCCCTACGCGACGCAAATTTGGATATAGTCGAGTTTCAATGCAGATACCGGACACTAAGTGGAAAAGCAAAAAAAAAAAAGAATTAGGGTGGTGTGGTCTACTTTCTTGTCACTAGTGTAATGGACGTAAAAGCAATAGTATACATCCTCATAACTCTTAAATCTTGAATTAAGACTTAAATGAAATTTAAATAAACATATATGCATTTTTTTTTCTCCGGCATTGATATCGAAAACTATTAGCTCGACTAATTTGGACGTGCATTAATTACGATATATAAGAAGTGTAAAGTACTTCGTCTTTACGAAAAGTTTCTCTATTCTCATGGTTCAAACAATAAGCACCGAATTAAAAGTTAAGGACATTATGCATTAAAAATATTAAAGAGCTTTCATCATTTCAATTTTAATTTGATCTTTCCTTGCCCTACTGAATTGTACTATAGAGCTTTTTTATAATTTAGATGCTAGCTATTTCTGTATATTTTTGCAACTTAATGAAATCCATTGTATACAGCTACTATATAGACTGTGGCTAATTTTGAAAATTGCTAAGGGGAAAGAATGTCTATTTATCTAATTATTATGAGGTACTATGACATTGTATCAAATATAAATGGATAAAATTGATAGTCACCTCTTTCTTATTATGCCTGCTTTTTTAAGTTTTCCGTGAATGTATAATTCTTAATTTATTAAAGAGTTAATCTCGAAGGTCCATAACTAAAAGTGTTATATCAAATTGTTCTCTTTGGACAAAGTGGAGTATTCTCTGTCTCTCATTCCATATATCATCGTATTCATAAGTGCTATAAAGATAACTATAACCATAATACAAGCACACGTATATTCATATGAACATACCTATAATTCAATTTATTAAAAAAAATTTGCAGTAAAATAGAATTTCTAGAAGCAAATAAGGGCACAATTGAAAATATCTTGTCGACGAGTATAAACTCGGGAGAATCTGAGTGTAACCATGGCTTTGACACACGATCAAAGATTATGGTGAGATGAACTGGATCCTTCCACCTATAATTAACGATTTTGAGTTTGTAAATGAAATAAATCTTGATAATAAGCGTTTTTCATGTAATAAATTTTATGCAAAATAAATTCGGATAAACCAATTCGAGTACCGAACACATATAAAACGGAACTCTATCATTATTTCCGTCCTACTAATCAGTTCTTCAAAAGATCTATCAGTGCCATAACCCATATATATAGAGAGAGAGATATAGACACTTTTGGCCCCTACCTTCAAACTCTCAAATACCTTCTTGGTACTTTCTTACGAATCATCCACTAAACTCTTAAGGCTCCAATTGGATATACCACTTGTTTTATTCCCATGATAACACCTATTACAATGACATCTTTGTTCTTATATTCCTTCAAATTAGAGCATTATTCTAATACTCAGCACTTAACATTATAATATAAAAAACTTTAAACAAAGCAAACTTTTTGGATTTGTTTGCCATTTCCACTAGACTAAAGAATAAACATTGGGAAAAACAAAGGTTTTGGTTCAGAGAAAACATCACTATCTTGAAACACAAAACAAAGTATTATATTATATATATTTTTTCCTGGCTAAGTTATGGTAACCGCCCTTTTGATCAAACCCCATAATCCCACGTTTAATTTACTTGGACATAAGATAATATTTTAATATAAGATATTGTAATATTTTAGTCAAGCACGTTTCTTATATATAAATTAAAGGGAGGGAATCAATGAAGAGGCAAAGAGAAAGAGGAATCAATTTCCAAGGAGGTAGCAAAGCAAAGTTCATTTTCAAGATCATACTTTTCTTGACTTCCTTTTCTCAAGGCTTTTCTTTGCATGTAAAATCCATCAATTCAATATGGTTTTCTTTACATTGTATCAAGACCCAAGAATTTATCGTTAATGCATCATCTACATGTGTACTTTTGACACAATAGTAGAAAAGACAACTTACACCACTAATAGACCCCACCCCCACCACCACCCCTACTCCCATGTCTTTCTTCATAAAGAATTTTCTAAATATAATATAAAATTTGAAGAATTCTGTCCTTAGTTAAACTTTTGTCATAATATTCTGAGCCGTAGAAGCAACTACTAATACTTATATTAGGTTTTTTAAATTTAAGAGTTGGAGTTTAAGATTAGACAAAGGCAACAATCTAGCTAGGAACTTAAATAGAAGAGTGAACCCCTAAAGAATAAGGTATAGATTGTTTACATCACATCCCATGAAATGCGGACCCTCAAACTATCCGTAAATACGGAATATATTGTACACTAGACTACCTAATTCTATTGGCTCGTTGTTAGGAAGAAATCTAATTGTTTGTGCTCTTGAATCTTAATAAGGTTCTAGCTTAATACTCCTTCGGTTCACAATAAGTGACCAATTTTCTTTTTCATTTTAGTCCAAAATAAGTGTCCACTTATGTAATCAAGAAAAATTTCAATTTGTTTTTATAAAATAACCCCTATGTATGTATCCATAAAAAGGTTTTTTTACTCCTCACATTAAATGTTTAATTAGGAGTAATTTAGTCATAGTAAGTATTTTTGTATAGAATTTAATATTTTCTTAATGGGCATACTAAAAATAAATTGGTCATTTATTGTAAACCGGAGGGAATAGTAATTTTAAACCATAATCATATTAAGAGGTAAATTTGGACCTTCAAACTCGAAGAAGTTGGAGACATGAAATTCACTTATTTCCTGTATTAGCTTTGTTAATGTCAAGAATAAATACGAGATAATTTGCTAACAATAAGAATACGAATGAACTAAAAATATAACGAATAAGAAAATTAAAAAAAATATTCGAATAGTATTAGGAGCAAATTTAACATTTTACTTGTTATATGTATACTTAATACAATCAGAACTCTATATAACAGTATTTTTATATAACAATACTTCTCTATAAAAATCAAGCTTTTTCGAAACTAATTTTTATGTTATGTAGTATAATAAATGTTTTTCATAATAGCATTTCACTATAGCATTTAAAATTATTTAGTAAATGAGACTTTTATATAGAGGTTTGACTGTATATAGATTGTTAAAGCATTTCTGAAAAATCAGCTTAAATTATATTTAAGCAATTTTCTTAGTTTCTCTTCTTCTGTTTTTAATTGGAAGTGGAAGAGGAGCAAAGAGAGTGTAATTAAATGGTCAACATTCATCCACAAGTGAAAGAAAGGGGTCCATCCACATGCATTTAGAGCAGACTTCGATGCTCATACAAAGATCATTATTCTTAGCCAACTATCACTACATCATCAATATACAAATTCCATTTGAGCTTTTATGATTTATAAATAAGGACGGAGGTAGAGTACAGGATACGAGTTCGGTCAAATTAAATTACTTTTATTTAAATTTTTATATTTATATTAAAAAAAGTTATTTAATTACGAACTCAATAACTAAAACGAACTATAAATTTATAAATTTTAAATATTGGTTTATTATCATGTGGGAGAAATTTACACTTTCTTTAATGGGGTCTACACACCCCTATTCATATCAAATGTTATTTCCTTTGGACACGTATATGAAATACTTTTGTCATCATCTATAAAATACCTCTTTAGGCTTTAAATTCTCTTTCACATTCACTCAAAACTTAATTTTCAATCTTCTTCTACTCTTCTCTTCTATTGACATATATAAAATATGAGCAAAGGCATAGTAATTATGAGTAATAATTCATCAAATGAAGATGATCAACTTGAGCTAAGAAGAGGGCCATGGACTCTTGAGGAAGATAATCTTCTTATTCATTCTATTTCTACCAATGGTGAAGGCCGTTGGAATGCCTTAGCCAAATGTGCTGGTAATTTATGACACATCATTTTCTTTACATAATTCTTGAATTAAAGTAAGAAATATTTTCACAAAGTAGTTCTTTTTTTCTTTTCTTGAATTGCAAACTTATAGATTACACATTATTATTGCTAAATGTGAAAAACATCTATTGTTCAAAACGACACTTTTACTATTATTTATTTTCTAGCTAATGGTCTTGTCCTATATTATTGAGATAGGCAATAAAATGTATCTGAAAATTGTAGTATAATATTGGAAAATAAATTAAAAAAGGAAAAAAATCTTTTTTTTTTTTTTTTTTTTTTGCAGGATTGAAGAGGACAGGGAAAAGCTGTAGACTAAGGTGGCTGAATTATTTAAAACCTGATATTAAACGTGGAAACCTCACCCCACAAGAACAACTCTTAATCCTTGAACTTCACTCCAAATGGGGAAACAGGTAAATTCAGATTATCCAAACTCTGTCTTCTTCTAGACTTTGATCTAGTGATAAGATCACAACACAGTGATGTGTGAATTACGCATCAGTCCGAACCTTACCATAGGCTAGGCACAATTCATGATCATTATCCATCGAGTTTTGAACTGTCTGACCCTGATCCTCCAACGAGTTTTGAACCGTGTGACACTAATCCTCTTTGAACCGTGTGACACTGATCCTCCATCGAGTTTTGAACCGTGTGACACTAGTCCTCTTTGAACTCACACTGATCCTCCCTCGAGTTTTGAACTATGTGGCACTACTCCTCGAGTTTGTGAAACACTTAATCTTTGACATAATTCTTGATTTTCAAACACCATCAAAAAGGGTCATTTTTATTAATCATGTTTGTGAATCCAGGTGGTCAAAAATTGCTCAACATCTACCAGGAAGAACAGATAATGAAATCAAGAATTACTGGAGAACAAGGGTGCAAAAACAAGCAAGACAACTCAAGGTTGATTCAAATAGCAAAAAATTTGTTGAAGCAATCAAGAGTCTTTGGATGCCAAGATTACTTGAAAAAATGGAGCAATCTTCCTCCATTGAAAAACATAATCCTTCACTAATTACTCCCTTAATCAACAATCAAGAGCCTTATGATAAGGCAAAAACAAGCTCATTTGAGAATTCAAGAATATATTCAACAGATTCAATGAATATGTTGAAGTTACAGCCTCATGAGATGACACAAGATTTCACTATCTACAGTAATTCAGTACAAAATGAGTGTTACCATGTGGAAAGTTTAAGCCAGCAGCCAGATTTTTCAGCTCAAGAAATGTCAATTTCAGAGTGTGAGGTGGCAGAAGCTCATTGGTTTAGTGATGAAATGGCTGCAGCATCATTGTGGAACATGGATGAGTTTTGGCAATTCAGAAAGCTAGGAGATATAGACATCTAGCTAGACTTGTGCCAATTTTCAAAGTCAGAAGATGTAGTTGTAGTCCTTAAAAAAGGACCACCAAAAAAAAAAAGCTAATCATAATAATAGTATCTTGGAAGACTTACTTAGCTATAGTATTACTTTTGTTAATTCCTATGCTATAGTTTTAGTAGGTTTTAAATGTTCTGACTATGACTTAATCTCATAGTTTTTTAGGTCTACTATACTTATTGTACAAAAAAATATATCAAATGGCTACTTTCTGTGTCTATATATTATAAGAATTTATGCTTTTCATGATTTCTTGTTTAATCATTTGTGGGGTTTTTGTTTTTAATATTTTCTCCTTTTGTATTAAGAAGTATTGGTTAAAATGAAGATTTTTAGAATTTATTGTACTTATAATAAGTCGAAAAGGGGTCCAGAGTATTTACGTGGTTAAATACTATTGATCCATAATTGAGAAGATGACTTTTCAGTCACAAAAAAGTTACTAAGGAAAGATCAAAGGCTGTGGTCAAATATAAGGAAACTGTGAGGAAGTGACTTGCTGAAAGAGAGCTCAAAATGCCAAGGAAAAAGACCCCTGTGTTGTCTTATCATGTAAAGGGAACATATATTTCATAGTATTTGTATGTAATATAAAAAGGAGTATGGCCTATAGGTGATTAACCCCACCCCCCCCCCAAACAACCTCACACGTCACAAAAACCAAACCCCATCCTTCCTTTGTTTTGGGTTCAATTTCTTTATATTTTGTCTTTACCAATATCTGTAGAGTTCGAGTGCAAGACTAAGGGGGATAGATTCCAACAATCTTACGTTCCTAAAACTCGCATGCAATACTTTTGATTAAGGGTGGAGAGATTTCAATCATCGCACCAAATCCCATGTGGTTATCCTCTTTATTTCATCATATGATAAATGCTATCATTACCGGTCGATATCTGAACTTCACTTGATCGACTAGTTTGAATTCGCATTGAATATGTCTACCAACAAAAGAAATTACATTCGTAAATCCTGAATACAAGACTAAGGGTGAATAAATTCCAACCATCTTACGTTCGTAAATCTCGCATGCAATATTTTTTATTAAGGGTGAAGAGACTCCATTCATCGCACCAAATCTCATGTGGTCATCCCCTTTATTTTCATCATATGATAAATGCTATCATCATCCAATTTTATTTTATATTTTTTCAAGAAAAAAAAGGTAAAACTCACCTCAAAGTTTGAGCTTTACACTATCATATTTTGAGAGAGGTAGGGAAGACTGCTGTCAAATGAAAGGTCAACTAGAAGGAATTGTGTGAAATCCAATCACTGATTTGATTGTTACATCCTCAATAAAGAAAAGGATAAAAAAGAGAAGAAAAGGGACTTGTGAGTGGATGATAAAGATGTACTTGAAGTGATCATTTTTCAAGCAGAGCACAATGAGAAAGTATACCTATGTGCACTTGCAGAAGAATGATTGAATACAGAGGAATGCAAGTTCTTGATTTCTCAAATAGGAAAAAGCAAGAAATTAAAGAAGAAAGATGGCACTCATATCTCTAGGCTCTAAATATATTTAACAATTAACAACAACAACAATAACAAACCCAGAAATTTTACATAAGTAAGGTCTGGGGAGGGTAAGATGTACTAATGCTAGCGAACTGAGTAAGACAAAGAGAAATGCTCGACTACCTACGAACCTTCTACCCTAATTTTTGACCTCCACACTCTCCTGTCTAGGGCCATGTTCTCAGTCAGCTCCAGTTGCGCCATGTCCCGCCTAATAATCTCTCCCCAAGATTTTAGCTATTAGAAGTAATTTATTACTTTAAAATATAAGGATGAAAGTCCTATATAGATCCTTAAGTTGTGTATCATTTCCTGTTTATCCTTAATCAAAGAAACAAAAGGCTATTAAGTAGTATGATTTGGACCACTAAATTGGTACTGTAATGTGGCAAATTCACTATAAAAAAAGAGCACTAAATTTCAAGAAAAGCTTTATGCTAGGAGCAATTTGCTGTCAAATGTTCTTTGGGAATTCACTAAAGTTTTTTTGTAGTCACATCAGTAAAACTATCCTTAAAAAAAAAGTTGCATCTCAGCATGTGACCAAACAGGCTAAGTTTCCATGTGAAAATGGAACTTACTATAAGCATCATACTTTTTCTCCTTTCGAACTTCAATTCAAAAAAAAATCAGTGGACATCACTTAATTCTTGAAGAGACTAGGCTCTTTTCACATGTCACAACTTGGAACTTACTCCCCCTCTTTATAACAATGGTATTCGAACTATTATGTCCCCATCTCAACTCTTTCATCAGATACCTACTACCTCCCATCAGGGTCATCAAAACTTTGGACAAATGGGAAGAACGGATTTGAGCCCAAGATTTTCTCACACTTGGTTGAACGGCAACCATACACTTGGGTGCAACTTGAAACTCACTTCTCCTCTATAAAAAGGATATTATATTATTACTCACAGGCTAAAATTTTCACCCACTTCGTTGAGTTTAACTGAAACTTATTTCCTACTATGACAAGGGTACCACTCACTTCATATTCTTGTACAGACCTTTGGGAGAATTTAACTATTTAATTAAAATGACCCCTTTTTCCATGTTGGTAGGTCCATTGTAATTAAAGTAGCTCTATCATCCTCACATAGGACCAAATATGATATTTCTTGTCAAAAAGACACTTCTTTTTGCTTGCAAATTTATGGGTGTCCTTACCCTTCAGTGTTGTCACATTTGACTCTTTCAGCTTCAAAAATGTACAGAATTACACAAGATTTTGCTCAAAAAATTTGCAATTTCTGCACATAATCATGGCCAATTGAGCAATAATTCCTAATAGGAAGCTCTTCCCCTTAATGGGACCTATGATGTCTGATCTGGATTAGTCGAGCCAGCAAATTTCAGTCACCAGATCGCTAAACCAAACAAAAAAAAGACTAGGACCAACAATCAATCAGATGCCATCATCAAAAGCAACTACAGTGACTAGCAAGAAGCCCAAAAAACTGAATATGAAAGGGAAGCAGAATTTGGCTTTTCCAGCCAATGATAGAACAATATTAGTGTATTTCATCTCAAGGATAGTCATTGCTTGAGAGAGGATCTACACACTGATTTGGTTACTAAGAAATACCAAAGAGTGGTCATATCATACCCTGATGCCATAACTGCAATTTTTTGCAGAAAAGAAACAACAAAAAGGACTTCACAGGGAGAAACAAAATTGAGCTACCAGCACTTTATTGTCTTTTTTAAGTAACCATGATTTGTACGAGATCTAAACTAGGTATATTCCTGAAATACCAAATTTTTCATTCTTGAAAATTTCTATTTGTACACGTAAATATCGAGAAAAATGCATTAGTTAATCTCACTCGATCACACACTACCATTTCACTTCCATCTCTTCATAAAAGCTTCATTTTCCACCCTTGGCATAGCTATCACGAAGCGTGACAGTCCGATTGAAGACCAGTTTCTCAGAAGTGGAATCCTGATCAACAGCAAAATACCCTGCAAAAGTCATCATTTAAAACAACTCAAGCATTAGAATTCAGCTGTTTTGAGAAAAATAAGGAACAATGAAGTAAGGCCTTCAGCGGTTTAACAAATTATATTTTCATATGATGAATTCAAAAGGTAGAAGCACCAACTCTACAAACCCAGAATTTGAAATGTGAATCGAAAAAGAAAATTCAAGCAACCAACATTTTTCAGCTCCCGACACTTCAAAATTGATTTTGTTAACGCAAACAGAATCTCATGTTTCAGCAGATCAGACCTTTCACAAACACATGATATCACTCTATTAGAAGTAACTTAGAAAAAAGCCTCAGGCAGAATTGGATTGCTGCGATTAGTATTTCAAGGCACCAAAGCAAACATCAAAGAAGTAATAGATACTGTAAAAGGAACCTTATTATGACTCAAGAAGGGGCTAACATTGTAGAGGCACTTAAATTTTCATCTTAGCTAAATCTCAGATCCCTACCAAGAAATAACGAGTACTATAGAACTTACCGAGCCTTTCAAACTGGAATCTGTCTCCAAGAGCAGCCGTCCCAACTAAGGGCACAGCATAAGCATTTTGTATCACCATTTTAGACTCAGGGTTCAAATCACCAAGCCAGTCTTCGAGTTCGGCGGGATTCTTATCGCAAAACCAAGCAACAATTAGCTTCAAAATGACTGATTGAGAAAGGTAAAAAGTAAGTTTGACAAGGTAAAGAAAAGAAACCTCGGAGACGAAGAGCCTGTCAAATAGCCGGACCTCCACCTTAAGTGGATCAACCCCAGGTGAAGGTTCTGCAACCCAATGAAGAACACCCTGGAACGACATTGTTTCAGGAACAACAGATCTGAAATTCTAAACCAACCATGACACAAAGAAGAATTTAACATCAAAAACTCACCTTAGGCTTGATCGTCTTGGACGGATCATACTCTGCCCGAATCTCAAGAACCGTCTCTTTGTCATCAGCAAGAATTACATCTGTACATTTTATCGGGTATGCATACCTGCAATGGGAATAAGCTTTATAGTTTGAACTGTACATCTAAGGCCAAGTATTGATCTGAAAGCGAGCAAATTTTTGGATGACCAAAGATGTGAGTTAACGCACACTACCTTAGTAAGACAGATTTTCCAGGAGCAAGGCCAAAATAATCTTTAGAATCTTTTAATCTAAAATCTGTACGTTCAATGTACACAACTCTAGAAAAGGGGACCTACAAAAAAGAACACAAATGGCAAACACATATAAAGGATCAAGGACATTGAATTGCTTTATTATGTGGAGACAGAAAAGTATAAAACATCCATTATTATATACTACAAAATGCATCCCCACCTTATAAAATGACGAAGCATCATTAGCTGGAGCTTCAGGCCATTTCTTTGCATCTAGATCCGTTACTAAGCCAGCTTCAAGGTTTGTGATGACAACCTGATTATGAAGTTCATAACTTAAGTTTCTGTAAACTGGCAATAGAATACATACTTGCGCACGTCTCCATCCACAAATACTTTATTTAAATCTAGATATACCCACCTTAAGGGGATTTAGCACAACCATTGTTCTAGGAGCTGTTTTATTTAGTTCTTCTCTTATATGGTATTCGAGGCGACTTAGGTGTATCATACTACAGTCACTGCATCCAAAAAAAGAAAGTTGTCAACACGCTGTCTTACAATGTTTTCCTTTGTACAGGGAACATATTACATAGATAAATGAGTGCCTACAGGGAACATATTACATAGATAAATGAGTGCCCAACCTTCTAGTTATTCCAATCCCACGAACAAAAGCATTAATTGCTGTTGAAGTTACCCCTCTACGTCGCAATCCTGCTAATGTCATGAGACGAGGATCATCCCAGCCGTCAACCCATTTCTCTGTTACAAGACGGTTCAACTGGACAACGATAAAAAAAATCAAGAATCAGTTTGAAACAAGAACTTTACCAGCATGAAACCATTATAAATATTTTTTTATAAAAGGAACACTCAGGATTCAAACTTACTTTCCGCTTTGACATCACAGTATTGGACACATTCAACCGTGAGTATTCCCAAACAAAAGGCTGGTAAAGGCCTAGTGCATCCAGTAACCAGTAATATGATGCACGGCGGGTTTCAAACTCCAGGGTGCAAAGCTGCATAAGTATGTGATATTGAAATATTAATTAATGTAAGCTATTATTTACAGCATTATTTTACCATAACAATTTGTCAACAGCATGGTTAAAACAGAGAGGGGTGCACAGCAAGTTAGACCACAGTATTTTATAGTGCCCTCGAACAATATTTATTTCTTTTCTTATTTTTATTCAGGAAAGATACTCTATGTAATAGATTTACAGCTAACTATTTTAAGTAACTTAAAAATGAAAATGGAAACAGAAAAGCTATATGCAGAGGGAACTTATAAATACAAGATAGGTCATGCTGACTAGACAAAGTGAAGAAGAAGTAAACACAGTATTTGACAGCAACAAGTCACATACGTACCGAATGAGTGATATTTTCCAAAGAATCAACAATACAATGGGCATAATCATAACTGGGGTAGATGCACCATTTATCCCCTGCATGTGGATGAGGAGTGAACTGTAGAAACAAGTGATATTGGACTAAATGTTAGTAAACACCAAGATAGAATTCAAAATGGTTTTTGTCAGAAAATACCTACCTTGATACGGTATGCAATAAGGTCATACATATTGAAATTATCACTCTGCATGTCCTGTTTCATCCTCAATGTCGCCTTGCCTTCATCAATCATCCCCTTCTTCATTTCATCAAACAATCTTAAGGACTCTTCTATAGGCCTATCTCTCCAAGGGCTGTTCATCTTTCTCTCCCGATATTCTTTTACCTCTTCAGCTGTCTGTGTGATGTAGAAAATCAGACCAAATATCTCATACTAATATCCAGTTAGTGTATAACCACAATAATCAGTTAAGCCCCTCAGAATAGAGGTTAGCTCTGGTGGCAAGGGCAAACTTAAAGGTAAAGACAAGAAAAGGAGAAACAGAAACCAAAAAATGAGTATCAAGAGAATACAACAATAGCAATTGTTTTGTATAGAACATATCACATGTTATTTATAATCACCATATTACCTGGTGGTCAACATATGCATGACCTCTTCTTATCAGCTCTACAGCTAGCTCATAAAGGTCTTGGAAATAATCACTAGTGTGAGTTATCTGCAAATTGCCATCATTTTAGTATTGCAAACACGGGAAATAGACCATTGATATTAAACATTATCATACCTTGTAAGGCTCCCATCCCATCCACCCTACAATTTCTTTGATATGATCGATGTACTCTTTCTTCTCAGCTTCAGGGTTGGTATCATCAAACCTAAATCCAACAACAAAGTCACGACGAATCTTGCACTCCCATGTAAAAGATAGGTTCCACAATAAATGAAATTAGAGCTTCCATGTCAACGGCAGACAGAGAACACAAATCACCTACTGAATAAATACATTTATATACATGTTTCAAGATAGGGAGACAAAATAAGGACAGATGAGATTGTATATGATTAATATCCATCAGTTCCGTTTGATTGTTGGGGCAGAATTAACAAGAGCCCATAATATTTTTTGTAGATCACGTAGTGACCTATACTCAGACACCTAATTCAGAATTTGCTAGGCCAAACTAATTATCAAGAAGCATAACATTAACTCCTTCCAACCACAATCTTCTCCTACTCTTCCTCCATCATGTCTCTCACTCGCACTCCAAATAACATCTTTAAATTGCATTATTCTTTCTTGTTTTAGTAGACTAATTTTATCTTTCCAAATTAAAAATGATGTCTTGAGAGTTGTTCCTGAATCCAAAGTTTGTGACCGAGGATTCTATTTTATCAAACTAAATTAAACTCAGAAAATTTTGGTCAAACCCATGAGAATAACCCTCAACAGAAAAACTGGAGCGGCTGCAAAGGAATTTTCTTTGGGATGCGGCGGATGGAACTAAAAAGTTCATCTAGTGAATTGGCAGACAGTTACTTACCCAAAGAAGTAGGGTGGACTTGGAGTAAAAGATCTTAGGGTATTCAACAGAGCTTTGTAGGGGAAGTGGCTGTGGAGATTCGGGGTAGAAGAGCATGCTTTATGGAGGGAGGTCATAGTAGAAAAGTACGATTCCACGGGAGAGGGTTGGAGGACCAAAACGATCAGAGCACCTTTCGGGTGTGGCATGTGGAGGAGCATCATGAAGAATTGGGAAGCCTTCAATGGCAACATCACTTACAGGGTGGGAGATGGAAGGAGAATCAACTTTTGGAATCATAGGTGGTGTGGAGAGGATACTCTGAGGGTCTCTTTCCCCACTTCTTCCGAGTTTCAAACCAGAAGGAATTGATGGTTCAACAGATTTGCAAGGAGCATGATGGGGGTAGTATGGGACCTAGGAACATGCAAGATTGGGAGATTGTGGAGCTCCTAGATTTGTTGGCACTGCTATATCGGCAAGACAGGCCCCAACCATCTTGTGATTCTTGGAGATGGGGGTTGCGTGGCGATGGTTTGTTCACTGTAAAGTCCTTTTACCAGAGTATGTTAGTGAGAGAGGAGGCCACCTTTCCATACTCCTCGATCTGGATTCCTAAGGTGCCCACAAAGGTGTGCTTTTTTGCATGGCTAGCGGCAAGGGAAGTGATCTTGACTGCTGAAAATCTGCGAAAGAGAGGAATTACACTTGTTAGTTGGTGCTACATGTGTAAAAGCTCAGGGGAAGAAGTTAATCATCTTTTGATGCATTGCCCTATGTCCTCGGGTTTGTGGAGGGCAATCCTCAATCTTTTTGGTGTTCAATGGGTGATGCCTAGCACTGGAAAGGAAATGTTATACATAGTTGGGTCGGTTTCCGTAGAAGAAGAAAGCAAAAGGCGTGTAAGTTCGCCCCATTAGCTCTCATGTGGATAGTTTGGGGTGAGAGAAATAGGAGAGCTTTTGAGAGAATTGAGTCTCCTTTTTCACATCTTAAGAATAGTCTTTTATCTTTGATCGCTTTTTGGTGCACTCATATAGCCCCTACTTGTATAAAAGATTGGGCGTTATTTGTAGAGAATCTGTTCTGATGTAAATTCTCTACTTTTTGGTATACTTCTTGTATACAGGAGTTTTCTCCCTTTTGATTAATACAATTTACCTTATCACAAAAAAAATAACCCTCAACAGTACCACGTGTTATAATCCTACATAATATAATTCTATACCAATCCCATCAACATTGTACTTCCATCCTTGACCCGAGGACGTGAAGAATAGAATTATCCCATCTCCAAACCGAACGACCATAAATAAATGCTAATTGATGAGCAGGTCCCAGGACAGGCATTCATTCTCACGAGACACAAGTCTGTATTCTAGGCATCAAATAAAATTACCCTTTCTGTAATAGAGTGCTTCATATTGAGCACAAAGCCGAACTTTTACAAAATCCTTGCAGTAATATTTACATGGAATAATGAGGAAGGAATAACACATATTGAGAAGGAAAATTTTAATCCCTACCTCAAGTAACAGCCACCACCTCTTTCTTTTGCCAGACCAAAGTCCACAAACATAGCCTGTTTAGTATCAAAGTAAGATTTAGAGCAAGATTAAAGTCACAGTTACAAATTATCCAAATTCGTGTATCATCACCTTTGCATGTCCAATGTGCAAATATCCGTTAGGTTCAGGGGGAAAACGCGTTAAAACTTTTCGTCCAGTCACTTTCAAATGTTTTTCAAGTAGTTCCTTGGAATTGCAAGCTCGAAGCACAGGCCTGTCACTGAAATATATTTCTGTATGCACCTGTGTATCAGGATAGCAGATGTTCATACCACTAAAAATGAAGAACATAGCTAAAAATCTTGAACAAACTCTCCTGAACAGCTTTAAAGTGGGGGAATTTGAAAACAATAGACTACTTTAATCCAACCAATGATACTACAAATATGCAAACTAGCCTAAGAAGTGATTACCTAAGTTTTCCAACCAAGCGGAACCTGCTTATGGAAGAACGAGAAAAAAATATGGACATGCATACAGAATTAAGGACCCAAAATAGCAGAAAAATAAAAGTTTCACATAACCACAGATGCAAAAGAGGATAAACAGACCAGCACAATATGATTACAAACTTGTAAGGAAGTTTTCGTGCAGCCAAAGTGTATTTGTTGCACTAGCTTAAAATGGCATGTAGATAATCATGTAAAAAATGTTAAATCATGGAATCTCAGTGAAGCAAAATATGCAAACTATTAAGCTTAAGACTGACAAATATGATAATGGACATAACATTAGCTTAAGCACCTTGTAATTTTCCTCAGGAGATGGGAAGATTGAATATGGATTTAGTTCTTCTTCAGACGGCTTCGGTGCAGGGGTATCCTCGACTTTTGCCTTATCCTACATAAGATGAAGAAGAAGGCTCAGACAAAACATATTAGATGAAGAAGCTCCACCTAAACATTTGGTCAGCAAAAGGATAAAACACATAAGATGAAGAAGCACCACCTCAGCTTTCACTGGCTTCTCTTTCTTCTTTTTTACAGGCTTTTCATTATCTGCTGCAGTTCTTTCCCCAAGTAATTTATACAGCTCCACATCTATGACTTCCTGCGACAATAAATAATCTTCGTAAGCAGCAATTTTATAATTAAGACCAATTGTAGCTCATAATAGCCTAACTATCTACCCCAAAAGAGAGTATAGAAAACATATGTGATTACCTTGACTACTTTCGGATCAGCCCATGGCAACTTCTTCCGAACGTGAGCAAAGAGTTCACCAACTAATAAGGAGAGATTGCACAAAAGCATGTTAGAAAGAGAATTTCTCTCTTTAGAGAAGAGGGGTCTTACCTCTATGCCCACTTTATTAAAAAGATAGTCCTTGATCAAATGACATTTACAGTTGCCAACATTTCAATAAGGTCACCAATGCACATACATTTGAGACCACCCACCCTCTTTTTCCAATCCTACTCTTATTTTATTAAGTATAGTATCACATCAGGATCTAACGAATTTATTTAACCTGATTGCTCAGGAAAAACGAGCCACCTAGGGGTCACAAGTAAGCTACAAGTTTAAGGTTCTGGCAGTGACTCGATCAAAGAAATAATTATTATTAGGCAGAATAGCCTAGTTGGCACCTCTACTAGCGTCGGTTTGACAGTCCGGTCCTTGTACTTTATGATGTTTCATCCAGACACTTGAACTTGTTCAAATACTCTCTTTTAAACCCCTCCACCCTGTGTGTATCTCACTCTCTCATGTATGAATGACACATCAGATACAGGTTAGTTGCCACGTCATAATCAATCTCAACAATTATAAATTTGATTGAAAAACTAAAATCAGAAAAAGAAAAAAAGAATGAAAAAAGAACTACTCCTATCCTTCTCTTTGGTCCTCAAAACTCAAGAGATAAAAAGATATACGCACAACTTGCAATTGGAGATCACCAAAAACACCAGAATTCTCCAGATTCTTCAGAACCCATTTTATATCTTACATTATTATTCTCTTTGCACCTATAAACTCTTTCTGCGGCCATTGACACCCTTTCCCTCATTCATTTGAACTTATAAAATAAAGCTTTTTAATCAAACCCCACCAGAAAAGTAAGTTCTTGAATTGTCACCGTAACTAGAACCCAGTCACCTACAAAGAGGATCCAAAAAAAAAAAAAAAATTACAAAAGTTTTAAGAATTCAAATCGAATAACCTATTCATTTTTTTCTTTTGGAATATAAAGCAAAAGATATATCTTAGGGCGATAAAGGATATGTATGATGGAGCTATGACTCGGGTTAGGACTGTGGAAGGTGACTCAGAGCCTTTTCCGGTGGTTATGGGGTTACACCAAGGATCTGCGCGCAGCCCGTTCTTATTTGCCCTGGCGATGGACGCACTGACACACCATATCCAAGGAGAGGTGCTATGGTTCTGATTGATGAGACGCGAGGCAGCGTCAATGGGAGACTGGAGGTATGGAGGCAGGCCCTAGAGTCTAAAGGTTTCAAGTTGAGTAGGACTAAGACGGAATATGTGGAATGTAAGTTCAGCGACGTGACGAGGGAAGCAGATGTAGAAGTCAGGCTTGACTCACAAGTCATCCTCAAGAGAGAAAGTTTTAAGTACTTAGGGTCAATCCAGGGAGATGGGGAGATCGACGGGATGTTACGCACCGTATTGGGGTGGGGTGGATGAAATGGAGGTTAGCGTCTGGAGTCCTGTGTGACAAGAATGTGCCACTGAAACTCAAAGGTAAGTTCTATAGAGCGGTGGTTAGACCGGCCATGTTGTATGGGGCTGAGTGTTGGCCAGTCAAGAATTCACATATCCAGAAGATGAAAGTAGCAGAAATGAGGATGTTGAGATGGATGTGTGGGCACACTAGGTTTCCGAGGACAAGGCTCTTGATAGGAAGGTGTGGAGGTCGAGCATTAGGGTTGTAGGTTAAAGGGTAGCCGAGCGGTTTTCCTCTTTGTCCCGGTTTCCCTCTTTGTACCGACGAGTATGATAGTGTTTTGTCTAGCACTGCTAGCGCTTTATGTTGTGTTTCACACTTTTGCATAATATTTGTGTTACCGCTTTTTCGGGTTTTGTTGTCACAGATCTATTGTCCCTGAGCCAAGGGTCTCCCGGAAACAGCATCTCTATCCCCTCTGGGGTAGGGGTAAGGTCTGCGTACACTCTATCCTCCGCAGACCCCACTGGTGGCATTTTACTGGGTTGTTGTTGTTGTTGGAATATAAAGCAAAATCAATCAGATCCCACTAAAAGTATTCCAAAGCTCACCCAAAATACATAATTCAAGGAACAAAATCAAAATAGACTATCGATTTTCTCTTTAGAATATAGATAAAAATTTGAATAAACAACGAAAAAGACTGTTTGGTAGCTGAGATTTGAACAGTTGGACGATGAAACCAGAACCCAGAAAAGAGAAATATTTATTCAATTAAGAATTTGGCATATCTTCTAAGACTTTATCGTTTGGTTATATATAAGGATATATATGGGATAGTATATGATTTAATTGGTTTATTGGGAAGGAATAGAAAGGTGACAGAGAGAGGAGGAGATGGTGGCAGCGAAAAGGAAAAAGAATGGTGGGTTGAGTGGCCGAGTTTGAAATGAGAATGGGTACTTTTTATTTTTATTTTTCTATTGTTATTATTCGGACCCTTTATCACTTTTTCTTTTTCATTTTACTTTTTAATCATTTTTAAATTAAATTCACCAATTCACGCTACTGAAACGCGTGTATATCACATATTGTGTCCAACTCATCCATATCACTCCCACGTAAGCTCGATCAATGGTCAGAGGGATTTATGATATTAGATTTGAACAAGTTCAAGTGTTCGGATGAAACTTCATGGAGTAGGAGGACCGGGATGTCAAACCGGTGCAAGTAGAAGTGTCTATGAGGCTATTCTGCCTTATTAGTAATAGTTAAACTTCTATTCTATTCATGTTTAAATATAAAACAGGCATTATATCCTTAATCAACCAAAGGAGACAATCGGGTCATTTGTAGTATTGGTATCATAACAGCACTTAACTAGAAAAAGACTTACCAAACCGCAGAAACCCAAAAGATAAGTACAAATTATTAAAGAAAGATGAATTTAATCTAAACAGTCTCCCCACATCATGACATCTAGAAGCTACAACGGTACAAGGATATAGAATGACAAAGGTCAATAAGAGTGTCTTACGCATTGGTTCTCTGTAATGCTAGCATTTCAGAGTTCTCAGCACTCAGTTACTTGCATACTAACACACTGACAGATGTATATTAACTAATCAGCTAAACAGTAACCAGATTAGTTCCAGAAGCAGCAATACTAACCATTTGTTCTATAACGCTGCTCTAATATATTGGCCTTCTTTTCCTCAAAGACCTCACTGACAGCATGTTCAATGTCATCCTTGGATACCTCAACTCCTGCTCAACATTATAGGAATACATATTATTTTTTGTTTTAAAAGGAAGATATTTAATTATTTCTAAGAAAGAATAATCCAAACACTCCCTCCCCCTCTTCCACCCCCTCCCCCCAAGAAAAAAGTATACCCCAATAATAACATTAAAGATTCATCAAACATGAGAGATCTAATGTTATTAATATTATATTAATTGGACTTCGGGAAACAGGATTCCTTACCAACACCACAAGCCTCCTCAAATTCTTGGACATTCAAATTTCCAGAGGCAGCTGCAGCAAGAAAAGTG
Source organism: Nicotiana knightiana (assembly GCA_005239525.1). Taxonomy (NCBI): domain Eukaryota; kingdom Viridiplantae; phylum Streptophyta; class Magnoliopsida; order Solanales; family Solanaceae; genus Nicotiana; species Nicotiana knightiana. The sequence goes on from ML435632.1 coordinate 78,382, forward strand.
AATGCCGCTTCTAACTGTGCAGGGGTTTTAATCTACAACGATCCAGTAAAAGACAAATATGAAGGGCTTTCACCAATTTATTAGTCATAACAGCCTCAATATTTCTATAAGCCTAAAACAAACACAGACATCAACAATTTACAAAAGAAAATAGGCAGTCGCAGGTCTAATGCTATGCTCGCGTGAACGGACCACCAAATAAAATAACATGAATTTTCACTTGTGCGAACAACAAACCTTTGTTGATACAATATACTGAAGCAATGTGGGCCGGTGGTTAAGTGCATTGGCTGGAAACTTTGTAGCAACCTATCATACAAAGGTATAAAGTAGGTTACATCTTTTACATTCTCGTAGTGCTTATCCTCCCAACGTAATGGAAAGATATAATTGGATTTTCCAACTTATTGTCAAAATTCTAGAAGCCTACCGTGTATATCAAGTTGCCTACAGTACGGTCACAACCATCCGTCACAGCTGCCTGGATTAATCACAATATGAAGTGTTAGGAGCAAAATTCAAGACATATAATTGCTTTTCACGGAACTTCTATTAGAATAGGATCACAACTCACAAGATGTTAAAATAAAAGCGACAAAATCTAGCAGAACAAAGAATCAACTAATGTAACCAATAAGAGACGTTGCACACAGCTATTCCATCCTAGCACACCTCCCCACTACTAGCTACATTGTGCAGTTTGGTTGCAACCATATGATAGTATGAGAAAACTGACAAATATTTGTGTAGGTTGCCAACTTTTTCTCATACTGTCACATTCTTTTCACCTAAAAAATAACTAGAGATATAAATATCAAGATTGCAGCTGAAACTTTTCACCTTTTTTTATATACAAATGTAAAGTAGGTTATTTACACAAATAGAGAGATACCAATATGAAATTATGCATCTAAAATACTTGAGATACAACAATCAAAATTCCAGCTGAATAATTGTTACCTTTTTTAATATACATGTATAAAGTAGGTTATTTACACAACTGAAGAGATACCCAAATGAAATTATGCATCTAAAAATATTTAAGATACAAAAAATATCAAGATTACAGCTGAAAATTAGCAACTTTTTTTAATATACACGTATAAAGTAGGTTATTCACACAAATAGAGAGATACCCATATGAAATTATGCACCTAAAAAAACTTAAGATACAGAAAATATCAAGATTACAGCTGAAATTAGCAACCTTTTTTAACATACATATGTAAAGTAGTTTATTTACACAAATAGAGAGATACCCATATGAAATTATGCAACTAAAATACTTGAGATGGAAAAAAAAACAAGATTGAAGCAGCAGAGGATTAAGGGGTTACCTCATGAATAACGGCAGTAAGATTAGTGGTAACTTTGTTGTTAGCCAATGTATTTTTGGCAGTCTTTTCATCTAATCCAATGCTCAAGAACAGCTCCAATGTTTTGTTATCCTCCTCCTTCACCATTGCTTCAATGGCTACCTCGTAATCTCCAAAAACCCTAGAGTGGAATCTTGAAGATGTGTTAGGATTATGACAAAGTTTTTGGTTAAGTTTCACAAGTGATCCAAAGATTCTTAAAAGGAGGAATCTTTGGAAGTTTTAGGACAAGTGTTTTCAGAAATATAAGAAATGGAGGATTTCCGGGAGATTATTAGGTATTTTGATTGGGCAAAATTTAACCCATAACTGGGCTAAGGTCGGCCCGTTAAAAGAATTAGCCTTAGCTTGTAAAAATAGCACACGCTAGTCAGTTTTCGAACTAATCATTCAAAAATAGCCAGTATTTGTAAAATTATTAAAAAATAGCTATTATTTTCCTGCAATACAAAAAGTTCCAACATAATATACTGGATATCGGTGCACCTATGTATGAACTTCCAGCATATTATGTTGGAACCCCAACATGCGGAAAGTTCCAGCATAACATACTGGAGATTGGAGCACCTATGTATGAACTTGCAGCATATTATGCTGGACCGGTGTATATTATGCTGGAAGTTCAGTATATTATATACTGGAGTATTTTCTAGATTTCGAACAGTGTTTTCGTTCATATTTATCTTTACATAAAAGTGGTTAAATTTCGATTACTTTTGAAATTGTGGCTATTTTTGAATGATATAAATCTGACTATGTAAGTCATTGAAGAATGGTTAATATTTGGACTCTATGACAAAAGTCATGCATTTCGAACTTTAAAAAAAAAGTGAAACCCCCATAACAGTGTCATTGTGTTTCCATATTAAAAGTGGCTACTTTTCCATAATTAAACACTGACTATTTTCCAAAGATGGTCCGAAAAGTGGCTAGATAATACAATTTTACAATAGAATAGATTGACAAGTCCAGTTGGCCCATCTAAGCGTTATTCAAAGGGTCCAAACCAACTGAAATTAAATTTTGTACTGAATTTTCTTGCAACATTTTCAAGTTAGGACTAATAAAAGTATGTTTGAAAATAGTTGAACTAGAGTTTGAATTTCGTAAACTGAAAATTTTTACTAAACCATCAAGTTAAATTGACCCAAAATATAACTCTTTATTGCAAGTTTAACATTATAACCGAAAGAATAACAATGGGTTAAATTGTATGAATGATGTAAAAAATCATTATATTGTTAGTGCATATTACTTAAATTTAAAAATTATAGTAAGAGATAATAAAAGTGGTAGAAAACCTTTAAACTTTTTTTTTTCAAGCATATGCATGTATGAAAGTAAAACTTCTTACTTTGTTTAATTTCATGTACTTTCCACAAGAAAAATACAATCTTTTTTTAGTCTTTTCAAATGAAATATTTATAAATAAAATTTAACTTTTATGCACTAACAATATAATCTTTTACATGTAAAGACACTTATAAGGTAAGCATCAAATATATTTTTTTATGATAAGTAATAGTTAGTAACATGAAATATAGTTAACTAATATGCTTGATATCACATGTTAAATTACACTAATATTATAGAGAAATAGACTTCTCCTACTGTATTTCTAACTTAGGCAAAAGAATTGACTGAAGTACTTATATTATATGTGTTGGTCTCCAAGAATTCTTGGGTTGCAAGTAGTTTTTTAGAGTGTAGACCAAGCAATCAAAAGTTTCTTCGTCGAAGCTAATTAGTAAACATAATTTGAGTCGAAATACGAGAAAAGTAAAACACAAGTTTGGGTTTTGAAAATATGTTTGTTCTGACTTTAACCTTAGCTTCTTCATTGCTTGGTCACTCATATTTCTTCCGTTTGTAACAATAAAGCCTCTTAACTATGTTAATAGTACTCACAAGATTACCTAACTAGATTTCTCAATTTTTTATCGTCAAATACCTATTTTACCCTCTAAATTATCAACTTTTAAATTATTTTTATTTTTTTAATTTTTTAATATAATAATTTTCTCTTTTTAATTTATATTATGGACTTACGTTAGAAAAAATAAATTTAATTATAAAATAAAAATAAAAAATAGTATTTAAGCATATATACTGTTGGAATAATAAAATATTAAGCATAGGAGAAAGTTAATTAGAATTTGTTCGTAATAATAACTTTGATATTAACCAAAATTATTTACACGATTGAGAATGAAAGAAAATGAAAATTTTAAAATATATATTTCATGCACGTACTGTAGAAAATAATTATTTAAAATAAGAGTAATTGTGTAATAGACATTACATATTCTTGAATTTTATGCTCAATTATATTATTATTTCGGCATTATATATGCTAGAAATATATTTTTTTATTTTTTATTTTTAAATAAAATATTTTTTTTCTATAGGTAAGTCCATAATGTTGATTAAAATATTAAAAAAGCAAAAAAAATAGAGATAAAAATTGATAATTTGAAGGGTAAAATAGGTATTTCACGATCAAAAGTTTGATAAATCTGGTTGAGTGACGTTCTGGGTGCTATAAGCATAGTTAGGTTATTTTGTTGTTACAAACGAAATAAATATGACATTGGTAGATAATTTCGGAAAGTTATGGACTCTTGATTTTGACTACAAAGTCAACTTAAATCTTGCCTCCAAAAAGTTATTCGTACAGAGTAGTAGTACTTACATTTTTTCTTACACTTTTACTTTCATTTCTAAATACGGCTTCTTTGGATCACACTCATGGCGGGAGATTAGTGTATTGCATTGCTCGATAGTTTAGACTTATGTAGCTCATTCTCGTCTACGATTTAGACCTTTTACTTGTTTAGAAATGGATTCGTACCGATGACACACTGATTTTCAGTCCTTTGTTTAACCATGATGTTAAAATTGGAGAAAACTTGTTACACTAGGATTACCGAGCGATTTAATTCTAAATTCTGAATGACATTTCTTTTATATAGATATTTTTGTCTTCATTTCTCACCAACCCCTGTAAAACAACAATTTATTTTGATTTCTGTATGATTCAAAATTCGACTAAAGGAAATTCAGTATGAAGAGGTGACCAAGTGTGAGAGTTGTCGTTCATCATGGACGAATGGGTCGAGGTCGACCAGGGATCGACAATACTGAGCCGCCGAGTAAGCCATTAAGACCGATGTCAAGCAGTAGGAAAAGAAGTAACAGCTAGTATAGCTTTGGAATCTTCTAAGGGAATATTCTTTCGAATAATCCTTTCGTTGTGCTTTTTGGGATTTTTGGGAATATCCCATATAAATAGCATAAGAGAGAAGGCAAAAGGCATGTAATATTGATTTTGATAAGAACTCTTGTGAAGAGTTGACTCTAGAAGAATAATACAAAATATCCCTTTTCCATAAGGATTCGATTTGTTGTTTATCCCACATTTTCTTGCATCAGATCCGAGAAAACCTCATATACTCTCATACTCACTTGTCACATCATTGTCAGTGAGAAGAATCATACACCTCATTCAATATTTGGATGAATCATTCTCTCTATTTACATTTATTGTCATTTAATATAGTTATTGCTCATCATTGTTCATCCACTCACTTATAACAACACCATTTAATATCATTTGTATTAACTCGGTTCAAATATTATTCTACATTATCTATACAAGCACGTGTTAGATCTAGGACTTACTATATTTAATTAGGACTTACCCATCACTTTCTTATTTATTTGGTTTATCAAAAAGTTTCATACTTTTTGGTCAAACAAATTGGCGCCGTCTATGGAAATTTTCTAGTCAAAGTCATAGTTTTTATAGATTTAAAAAAACCATAAAACACAAAATTCTTTTTTCCTACTTGCACAGTCTAACATGGCAGGTAATGGAGAGGAAATATTGAAGGCAGTGGCAGGCCTTAGTGCTAACCTCCTAAACACCATAAATGAGGTTGATGGAGCAGACAAGGAGAACGTGACACCAAAAGCTTCTCCTAGGTGAAATGGTTCACCCATTCCTCATGGCAGCATTACCACCTCTAACGGAAAAGGAGCCTCTACGTCCACAACGGAAGAAGCAACACTAGTAGTGAAAAAGCTACTAGAAGCATGGCTAACGAGTACGCTGACCAGCATACTCGACAAAACCTGCCCAAAGGGAGAGCAGGGAGGATGCACGAGTCGACATCACAACAACAACCAATGAGCAGCATGTCCCTCCTCCTTTAACAGGTATCACTCACACCGTTAATGATGCAGGTAACGATACCCTTACAGCTATTCTAAGAGAAATAGAAGAGATGGAGAACGAAACAAAGTGCTCCGCGACAAAATGAGGGAGCACCAAGAAAGGGTAGACAAGATACCAGGCGCCCCAAAACTCTTACCAAAACGAGACGCCAGTCGGTTCGTGGAACAACTGTACAACGACGAAGCCACACCACATGATATACCTAAAACATTCAAGATGTCACCATACTTGAAAATATATGACGGCACAACGGACCCTGAGGACCACGCTACCCACTATGTCACTACAGTAAAGGGAAACGACCTCGCCAAGGAGAAAGTAACATCCATATTGCAGAAAAAAATTGGTGAAACCCTAACCGGGGGAGCACTGACGTGGTACTCACAACTGCCAGCGCGTTCCATAGAAATATTTGAGGAAATGGCCAACAAGTTTGTCATCGCGCATGTCGGGGCCAAGAAAGAAGAAGCAAGAGTGAACAATATATTCTCTATTAAAACAATCACCTGGCGAAGGACTCAGGGACTTCCTCACCCGATTCAACCGTGTTAGAATGACTCTCCCAAATGTATCAGAAGGAGTGGCGGTAGCAGCGTTCCAAAATGGGTTGAACAGGAGCGGCTCGAGGGAAACCAGAAAATTATTGAGTCGACTCATGAAATACCCCCCCCCCC
>ML435632.1:85068-104430 GCA_005239525.1 Nicotiana knightiana
ACCCCCCCCCCCCCACCACCACCACTTAGGACAAAATACACAATGCATATTGTGCCGAGATGAGATCACACAAGGACGACCTCAACGGACCAACCCAACAGTTAACATCGGTACAAATAGAGTCAAGAAAAGATTGTAGAAATGATAACAGAAAGGATCGTGTAGGTCCACATCTCAACTGTGAACGACACCAGGCATACGGCAGAACTGCCGCCATACCACACCGCCTCACCCCCGCCATGGCGACGGGCCATCCAGGCCGCAGATAGGGACTCACCGAAACGAAAGAGGCATGCCTCCACTGCTATCTGCTCAAAATTTTTGTGTTTCTCCTTCAGAGATAGTCTACGCCCTGGAGAAGCTCGGCTGAAAAGTGAAATGGCCACAAAATATGAAGTCCGACCCAAACACCAGAAAGTTGAACGCCCTCTGTGAATTCCACCAGGAACGAGGTCATAAGACCGAAGACTGCATCGCCTTGAGGCAAGAGGTAGTGAACATGCTCCACCAAGGGAATTTGAGAGAGCTGATGAGCGACCAAGGAAGAGCGAACTTCGCTCGAGGATGAGAACAACATCAAGGCCCCCAAAAGCCATCCTCCCCAGCCCGCACTATCCAAATGATCATTGGTGGAGGTGACAATGCAACAATCAACAACATAAAGTTCACAACCACCCACAAGTTGAAACGATCGATCACCTATGAACGGTATGACGACCTCGAAGAAAGTATCATCTTCGACGAGTAGGATACCCACGGTTTGACCTTTTCTCACTATGATGCTCTTGTTATTACTCTATGTACTTCAGATACCGATGTAAAATGGATTATGATAGATGACGGAAGCGGCATGTGCACTATCCACCCTCGAGTCCTCACACAAATGAGGCTCGAAGATAAGATAGTGCCACGCTGCATCACACTAACGTGTTTTAACAATGAAGTTGAGCGAACTTCCGAAGAAATCACAGTACCCATTTTGGATAGTAGTATCACCCTGGAAACAACATTCCACGTTATGGATCAAGATATGGCGTACAACGCCATCATATGACGGCCTTGGATACACGCTATGAGGGTCGTCCCATCCAGCTTATATCAGGTCGTCAAGTTTCCCACCCCGTGGGGAGTATTCAGCATCCCCGTCGAGTAGGGCACAACCCAAGAATGTTATCGCATCTCCCAACACTACACGTACACCCAACAATTGAAAGTCAAAGGCGCAGAAGCATAGCAATTAGCGAGGTCGAGGTCGGACGATGACGAAGGGAAAGATGTCATCAAGGACCCCGAAGTCGTGTAGGCTACGAGATAAACTGTGGAAGACCTTGACCCCGTTCAACTCGATAAGAGCGACCACAGAAAAAAGGCTTATATCAGCCATAAACTCCAAGAACCAGGTAAATTCCATCAATTTTTAACTAACAATGCGGACTTGTTTGCCTTTTCTCATGAAGATATGTCGGTCATCCCGAAGGAAATAGAAACACACAAATTAAACATCGACCCACTCTACCCCCCGGTATGACAGTTTAGAAGAAAACCCAATGTCACAATAAATGATGACGTCCACGAAGAGGTGGAAAATTACTTGAAAACGGCTCTATGAGGGAGTCAAAATACCCCCAATGGGTCGCCAACGTAGTCATGGTGAAAAAGAAAAATGGAAAATGGCGAATGTGCGTAGACTTCACTGATCTGAAAAAGGCGTGCCCGAAAGACTCATTCCCAATACCTCACATTGATCAGCTCATTGATGCAACAACAGGCACGAGCTGTTATGTTTCCTGGACGCCTATTCGAGTTACAACCAGATCCTCATGGAGGAGGAAGACCAGGAAAAACTTACTTTTATCACCCACCAAGGGACGTACTGCGACAGGGTTATGTTGTTCGGATTGAAAAATGCAGGGGCGACATATCAGAGGCTAGTAACCAAAATATTCAAAGAACAGATCGAAAAAGCCATGGAAGTATATATAGACAACATGTTGGTCAAGTTGAAAAGAAAGGAAGACCATATCGACCATTTGAGAGAAGCTTTCGACATACTTAGGCGGTACGACATGAAACTGAACCCCGAGAAATGTGGCTTCGTCGTAACCTCGGGAAAGTTCCTCGGCTTTTTAGTGTCGCAAAGAGGCATCGAGGTTAACCCCGACCAAATCAAGGCTATAGAGGGAATACCAGAAAACTTGACCAGCAAGAAGCAGGTGCAGAAGCTGATAGATTCCACAAATTCTTCAGCGTGCTCAAAAAATACAATGGATTCCAATGGAATTCCGAGTGCCCTTAGAGAACTAAAGGCGTACTTATCTTAGCCCCCTCCCGGGGAGAGCCTCCTAATCTACCTGGTCGTGTCCAACGTTGCAGTAAGTGCAGTCTTGGTCCAAGAAAATAAGGGTACGCAATCTCTAATCTACTACATTAGCAAGACCTTGGTCGACGCTGAAACAAGGTAACTCCACCTCGAAAAGCTAGCCTTGGATTTAGTCATAGCTTCACGAAAGCTTAGACCTTATTTCTAATGCCAGCCCATCTTGGTGGTCACAACCTTTACTCTAAGGAGTATCCTACACAAGCCCGAGTTATGGAGTAGATTGGCCAAGTGGGCCATTGAATTGAGCGAGCATGATATAACATATCATCCGCGAACAACGATGAAGTCGCAAGTACTTGTCGACTTCGTCGCTGACTTTATCTCTAAAATAATGCCTGAGGTCGAAAGGGAAGCCACTAGTACTTCCCCCAAGACACACGACCTATGGATTATGTACACCGATGGCGCCTCCAACGTGTTGGGATCTTGACTAGGACTCGTACTCGAGGTCCCGACAGACGAGATAATTCGCCAGTCCATATGGTGTACCGATATGACTAACAATGAGGCCGAATATGAGGTCGCGAGGCCAGGGTTAAAACTGGCACTCAATTACGGAGCACGACGAGTAGTCCTTCGTGCTACTCACAACTCATCGTAAACTAAGTCACATGGACTTTCCAAATCAAGGAACAAAGGCTACAAAAATATCAGGCCGAGATCTGCAAGTTACTGCCCGAGTTCGACGAATGTCAGCTCGACCAAATACCTCGAGCGCAGAACATCGAGGCGGACGGCTTCGCCAAATTGGCGGCATCCACTAAAAGCGTAATCGGAAAAAAGAATGTGGTCACTCTCCTCCACTCGACCATCGACCAAATTGTGGTAAGCACTATTAACCTAACTTGGGTACTGGCGCAAACGTATTGTTGCCTACCTGCAGAACGGCATGCTCCCAAACAACCAAAAATAATCCAAAAAGCTTCAAATGCAAGCAGTCGGGTATAGCATCATTAATAACGATTTGTACAAAAGAATGTATGGCGGCCCTCTAGCAAAATCTTTGGGACCAAACCAGAAATGACGTGTCCTATAAGAGGTCCACGAGGGTCACTACTGGCCTCACACCGCAATCGATCCCTAGTCAGATGTCTCATACGAGTAGGCTACTACTGGCCCACAATAAAAAAGGAGGCAGTTGATTTTGTTAAAAATGCGAACCATGCTAAAAGTACGCCCCCATGATCCACCAAACGGGCGAGCACCTCCACTCAGTCACTTAGCCTTGGCCCTTCATCAAATGGGGAATGGATATCGTCGGCTCCCTTCCCGCAGGACAAGGTAATGTACGATTTCTTTTGGTTTTAACTGATTATTTTTCTAAATGGATGGAAGTAGGTGCGTTCTCCCAAATACGCGAACACGAAGTGATCGCCTTTATATGGAGGAACATTGTATGCGGCTTCGGCATCCCCAAAGAAATTAGTTGTGACAACGGACCCCAATTCACATGGAAGAAAGTCATCGAGTTCTTCGAGAAATGGCATACCAAAAGAATACTCTCCATGCCATATTACCCCACATGCAACAGACAAGCTAAATCCTCCAACAAAATGATATAGAATATCATGAAAAAGAAACTCGAAAACGCCAAGGGACTATGGGCAGAGGTGCTTCCAGAAGTGTTGTGGGCGTACCACACCATGCCAAAAACAAGCATAGGGGAAACACCATACTCACTAGTTTATGGGACTGATGCAGTGATACCGATCGAGGTTGGAGAACCAAGTCTAAGATATTTAAATGAGAGCAGGCCAAGCAATAATGAAAGCAAAAGGCAAGACCTCGGCGATGCCGAAGAACGAAGAGACATGGCTTATATAAGAATAGTAGCCCAAAAACACAGGCAGAGTGGTACTACAACAAAAAAATCCAAGGTCAGGCCACTCAAAGTCGGGGACTATGTACTCAAGGCCAAAACACAACCTAGCAAGGATCCACGGGAAGGCAAATTGGGGACCAATTGGGACGGCCCATACAAAATCACGACGGTAGTAAGAAAAGGGTCGTTCTAACTAGAAACAATGGGGGGAAATTACTACCAAACAATTGGAACGTCGCCCACCTCAAATACTTCAACTTCTAAGGATAGACGTCCTCCAAGTTGTACTCTTTTTCCCTCACCCGAGTTTTGTCCCAATTGGGTTTTCTTGGGGAGGTCTTTAATAAGGCGACGAAGAGGGCATCTTGAATTTAAGTATAAGTTCATCGCTCGACCTCTCAACTACTTCTCCAGGTCGACCAATTAAGGGACTAGATAGACTGGGACTTCTCTAATGTATGTATGAATAGAGCAAAAACATGTAAACTTCTCCAATGAATGTATAAACAAATAGAAATATGCAAACACGTGATGTTCACATGTCTCCACTAAGTTTACACTTTACGCTAATCCAGGAAATAACATTCGACCTTGATCGAATCGACTTACATTCGAACTTGATCGAATTGACTTACATTCGACCTTGCTCGAATCGATTTACATTCGACCTTGCTCGAATCGACTCACATTCGACCTCGTTCGAATCACTTAAAAGTTGACATTCGACCTTGCTCGAATCGACTCATATTCGACTTTGTTCGAATTAATTTAAAAGTTCGCATTCGACCTCGTTCGAACCAATTTTAAAGTCAACATTCGATCTTACTTGAATCGTCTTGCATTCGACCTCGTTCAAATCAATTTAAAAGTCAACATTCGACCTTGCTCGAATCGACTAACATTCTACCCCGTTCGAATGGACTCATATTCGACCTTGCTCGAATTAATTAATACACTTGCATACGACTTAGATCGAATTAATTAAGCAATGATTCGACCTCGCACGAGCTCAACTTACAGTCGGCCTAACTCGAATTGCAATCAAAGCAGTCAATTGAGAAATACATTTGAAGGAAAAACAAGAAAATCATAAACGGACAGCAAAAATATCATTCCAAAAGGTATCTTACAAGGGCTGAACAGACGCCCGCAAAATAAAAAGGAAAAAAGAATAACAAGAGTACAAAACAATTACACTACTCGGCAGCATCACCCCCATCACCATCATCACCAGCGCCCTCGCCATTAGAGTATTCATCATCATATCAAGCACCTGGCTCGAGCTCGTCTAAATTATCTTCATCATCACCCTCCCCGGGCGTACAGAGATCATAGCCACAAGCGTCCCGAGCTCCACGTGCCTTAACACGAGCATCCTCAAATTTCGCCTCAAAAACTTTCCCGGCCGTCATCAAGCCCCTGAATATGTTTAGGAGAGCCTCAACATGAACCCACTTCTCGTACAAATCCCGTGGAACATCATGATAAGTGGAAACATAGGATGAAGACGGTTGAGCTAATAGTTGCGCCTTCTCGGTCTTGAGGACGGCAATCTGCTCGTTCAGGTCCGAAACCTCTGTCTCTATGCCACCAATCTGTTCTTCAAGTCTCGCCTCCTTAAGCGCAGACGTCTCTACTTCATTTGCCCGATCAGATCTGAGGACACGGATGGAACCCGCTAATGCCGCCGATTCTACCACGATGTCGTCCTGACTCCCTCGGCTCTCTCCAACTTCGCACTTTTATGGCCAACTCGTCACTCAAGCCGTTGGCTCTAGCTTTAATATGCTCAAGCTTGGCCCGCAAAAATGCCACCTGAGCCCGAAGGTCGACACACTCAGCTACAACCCATTTGCTCACCTCAAGCTCGTCCTCCTAAACTCCCACGGTTTCTTAGAACTCGCTACACCTACCAATGACTCTCACAAGGTCATCGTCCTTCTGCTTCAGCTCATCATCATTTGTTTCAGCTTGTTCCGAAGAGACTGGAACTGACCATCCCCGCTGAGTATGATGCTCAATGCGCGATGCTTGGTACGATACTCCTATACTTGGACTCCATTATTTTATAGAGAGACTACCTCTTCTATTCTCGACAGGAGCACTTGATCTCCAGAATGAGAGTCTGATAAATATGTAGAAAGCAGTCAGCAAAGACGAACAAGGTCAAGAAAAGGGAAAGATACGAGAACACAAAAGACAAAAAACTTACTCGTAGGGCCATTCCAGAGATGCCTAACGACATGGTGGCATCCTTATATGTCTACAAGGTCCTATTCTCGGCGCCCGTGAAAAGGGGAATCAAAGCTGGGACCACGCTCTCTGAGTGAGTTAGCAAGTTGTAGTCCAAATGGATGACAATGTTTTGGGTAGATCCCTCCATTCTCACCTCTACCTGAGTGAACCCCTCATCGAACATTCGTACCTCCTCGGGGTCTATGTCGCAACCAGAACCATCATTGTCCACGACCATATTTTTTCCTTTCCCCTCGATGGACGAAGTTACGACCTCCGTTGCCTCTGACATCCCCTCTTCCATAGCGACCTCAGCTGCCTCTGACCGCCTTCCTTCTACCGCGACCTCTGGCGGGGGAACAATCTCCGTAACTGAAGGCGTGCAGACTCCACTCCCAAAACAACATCACTCTCGGGTGCGGCCATGGCCGTAACCACACTGCCAACCTCCACTCTCCGCCTTTTTAGCGAAGCCACTTCCTCCTTGCCCGACGAAGACTCGTCCAATAGATTCAATACTGGGACTGCTGGAGTCTATGGTAGTGGAGCAGCCGCCCGACGGCCAAGCCACTTAAAGTCGAAGTCTTAGAGGAAATATTCCTTACGGACTCAGTCGGCACGAACTGCGACCCGATCGAGGCACCCGGTTGGCGAAATGCAGGAATGGGAGCCTTCACCTTTTTCGAAGCTTTACGACCTAACACCAAAGGGAAAACTGTAAGTAAAAGAAAAAAGGGGACTGTAATGAGGTCGAAGTGGTTAAATATCGGAACCTGACTTACCGGTCGAAGGCTTGGGTCCAAATTTCTTGTTGAAAGACGCCCAGTCGTGGATCCCTAGTGTGTGGAGCAAGATTTGGGCCACCGAGTCACAAATATCGGCGACCAATGAAGGAGGATGTTTCTCGGCTACACGAAAATAAAAAGGACAATCAAGCCATAAAACAAAAAAAAAAGGTAAAATAACGTACTTCAATCAACAAAAGCACTTACGGGCAAAATTCCACTGCTCAGGAAATCCACTGGGGCTCGCCACCACGTGCTCAGTTTTGACAAAAAAGAAGATCCAAAACCGACGATTTGCCATATCGTCCATTACTGCCACTAGCCCTTTGGTCCCCCGGTGGAGAAGATGTATCATCGTGACCCTGTGGAAGCTTGGCGAGAAGAGATGCAACAAATGGCGGGTAGAGATTTCACTGCCGGCCAACTCCACAAACTTTTTCAGCATAAGGAAAAACTTGTAAATATAGGGGGAGAGTTGGGCCGGGCAGACGCCGTAGTAACGGCAGAACTCTTCCGCCAACAAAGGAAGAGGGAGAGAGTAACCCACTTGGAACAGGTATGCATAAAATGCGCAATACCCAGGACGATGAACATGCATCACGCCGTCCCCAGCTGGACCAGGTCAACGTGAGCGATGATGTTGTATTTGTCCCTGAGTGCGGCTATATGGGTTGCTTCCATCTCAGACTTCAGGGGCTCGGGATCATGCGCAGGTAACTTTGAAAAATCCGACCTGGAGCCTGTGTACGTGGAATGATTTCTTCCACGGTAGGGAAGCTCTCAGGATCCATGGCAATGGCCTCCCCTCTGTCAGAAGGCGTAACCTCTGACAACGGGATTGGGACTAAGGTCACCTCAGGGTTAAGAGATACATTAGTCATCTTTTGCTGATATATATATGATGGAACCAGAAGTGTAGAAGAAATAATGATGGTGGAAGTTGCAGGAAGTATGAACACAGAAAGAAGAAGAAGAAGGAACAAGGTGCAGGATTGAGAAATCAGAGAGTGTAAAGTTCTCTCCAAAGGGTCTCCCCCTTCTTGTTTATAGAAAACCACGATGCTCGAATCGATATAAATAACCGTTAATAGCACTAGAATCGAAACGACAAAAGCACAAGGAACGATGTAACACATCGGGAAGATGTATAATGATGACGCATGCAACTGTGACATCACCCTGAACCAACCTCACTGAACACATCTCTCGGAGCAACACATCATCATCTCGGCTGCGATCACCACTGCTCGACTCCTTGTCCGAATTTCTCAAGAATTGCGATTGATGAAGTCCGCTCATTGAGGTCGACCAAAAGACGCTCAATAAGCGGAGGGACTAACTGTATGGGGTCAAAATCCGACTAAAGGAAATTCGGCATGAAGCGGTGACCAAGTGTGAGAGCTGTCATTTATCATGGGCGAATAGTTCGAGGTCGACCAGGGAACGACAATACTGAGCCGCCGAGTGAGACATTAAGGCCGATGTCGAGCAGTAGGAAAAGAAGTAACGACTAGTATAACTTTGTAATCTTCTAAGGGAATATTCTTTTGAATATCCCTTCCACTATACTTTTTAGGGGTTTTGGGAATATCCCATATTATCCCATATAAATAGTATAAGAGAGAAGGCAAAAGGCATGTAATATTGATTCTGATAAGAACTCTTGTGAAAAGTTGACTCTAGAAGAAGAATACAAATTATCCCCTTTTCATAAGGATTCGATTTGTTGTTTATCCCACCTTTTTTTGCATCATATCCGAGAAAACCTCATATATTCTCGTATTCGCTTGTCTTACATCATTGTTAGTGAGAAGAATCATCCACCTTATTCAATATTTGGGTGAATCATTCTCTCTAGTTACATTTATTGCAATTAAATAGAGTTATTGCTCATCATTGTTCATCCACTCACTCGTAACAACGTCATTTAATATCATTTGTATTAACTCGGTTCAAACGTTATTCTACATTATCTATACAAGCACGTGTTAGATCTAGGACTTATTATATTTAACTAGGATTTACCCATCACTTTCCTATTTATTTGGTTCAACAAAAGGTTTCATACTTTTTGATCAAACAACCTCCGATCATCAACGGATACTAACATTGGACTTAATCATCCAACCCTTTAAGTTGTTTACTCTTTTTCACCAAACAATTTTTCACAATTCGTTCTAACTAAATACCATACCAAACAACATACACAAACTCTTTATTAGTCAAGGTGTTCAACAACATGCAACCTTAGGGAATGGATTCATTTAAATATAGTATATTCGACGCAAACATCAATATATATATAAACATAAAAGTATAACGAGTTCAACGTCAATAAATTTTAATATCGAACTTACACAGTTTAAATTCTCGTTATGCCTCGATAAATAATTTTTTTGTTATTTTTTAGTCGATGCCCAGTACTTCATTGGACCACAACTAATACGGATTCGTGTTGCATAAGACCTATTAAAAATGGAAACACTTTTTTTTCATTCACAGGGCTCGATGTCTCTTCAAATAAATCTTTTGAACATTGAATGAGATGATAAAATTAATAAATGCAGAGACAAGATGAGAGGTTGGAGAAGAAACTAAGAAGTTGCAGTTATGGCCCCAAACAAATGGACAAAATTGCAACTGTGGCAGGTTGATTAATTATTTGGGGAATACTATAATAAAAATCCCACATAGGAGATGCCAAATATGTCCTGAAAAAGGACAAGAGTTTGTTTGGAGTGGGTCTATTGCGGTAACATGATATGCTTTTTCAAGAATAATTGAAAATGCCAGCAAAGGGTGTATTTTTATTTAATATATAAAGACTCATAGAAATAAAATTTCACGCTCATTATTAAGGATTATGGTGAGATGAATATGTATACAGTCAAAACGGGCTTGCCTTTTATATGACTAATCGAAACTGGAACATGATAGGTCGAGGTTCAACCTTATGGTATATCGAGCCATGGTGCGAAGTTAGATTGTTAGGCTCGTAACTCAGAGACCGATCAAGGTCGAGATCGTTCAAGATCGAGATCGTTCAAGATCGAGACCAAGCAAGATAGAGATCGAGTGAGACGGATGGAAGTTTTTACCTAGTTAAGTAACGAGAAGCCGAAATATCTGTAATCGAGCAAGGATCACGGAGGAAATCCTGGGACAAATCAAGATGGGGCTGATTAATTTGTCAATCATGAGATTTCTTACTGTGTTTAGAGTTGTATCAAGAGTAGGACTCTCCTACTATATAAAGGAGGTTTGATTATTTGTAAAATACATCACATATACGTAATAAAAAGCAATACACTGCCTTCTTTTAGCTTTCAATATTCTGTTATTCTGTTCGTATTTTAGTAGATTCTTCACTTGGTTCGAGGACGACCTAACTCGAGGGTCAAAGTTATACGATTCATTTGGTTTGCATTTATTTCTTTTTACAGTCAATTTTAATATTAATTTACATATTTTCTCAGTTTGTGCCAAGTTAAATCACGTGTCATTAAAGCCACGTATAAATTTAATTGTTATCCATTTTCAGGGTAAACAAAATAGATATAATCCTTTTACTTATAATTGAAAATTTCGGATTTGAATCCCGGAGATGAAACAAGTCATAATAGGGAATCCCCTTTAATAAGTTTTATGCTATGCAAATTCAAATTAAATAGATATACAAAATAAATATCAAACACTAAGTGAAAAAAAAAAAGATCACGTCGAATATGTGCAAGAAAGGAGAAAAACACTAGAATTTTCATTTATATGATTTGAATTTGAAATTATTAAGTAATAAGAGGGGAAAGATTTCAACTATCCGAATATTATTATTCCGCCATTTTAAAAAAAAGTAGTAATATCAAAATCATTTTGCTATGGTAATGTACAAGTACTAAAGCATAATGTTCACTTATTGAAGCATATTACACTACAATCAATTGTTACCCTTACATTTATCTACCTTTTCCTACTTTTACCTCTTACATAATTAGATTGAGCTTTCCACTTAGGCTTGAATAATTACTTGTATTAAGTAAGATTAGACTGATGTTACTTCAGATCCATCTAGAGTATAATTATTTACTGCTTTTTGCTAGTGATATAGTGACCCCATTTGCCATTGTTTCGAAACGATTATTGCCATTGTTTCGAAACGATTATTAGGTAAGTTAAATTTTTCTGAATTTAATAAGTTACTATTTAAGTAGTGTCATCAGTACAAATCTAAGAGTCCGTTTGGACATAAGAAAATTTAAATTTTTTATTTTCTTTACGAAATCAGTGTTTGACCATAAAATTTTTAATTTTGACTCCAAAAAACTGTTTTTCAAATTTTTCACCCAGGTCACTCATAAAATTTCAAAAACAACCCAAAATTATATTAATGTCCAAACACAACTCGAATTTTCAAATACCGTTTTTACTTGAAAATTCTTTTCACTTTTTTATGAAATTTTACAGTTCTTATGTCCAAACGCCCACTAATACTCCTATAAATTATTTTGGTTTTTTGTTTCTTTTTCTCTTAAGTCCGTAAGAGTGTTATTTTTTGCAAGGAAAATTTTCATTTTAGACGTTGTTCTACTTATTGCGCATAAGCTTCTAACATAATATTTTGTCCATTAAACTTTATTCCTATATATTGCACCACTAGAGAAGAAAATATTGAAGTTTTTGAATTATTTTAAAAATATATGAAAAGAGAAACACATAAATACAAATATTAGGATCTCGACTTATGAAACAATAAAATGAAGTCCTAAGTTACTAGTAATATTTATTTATGAAAATCTTAGATTGCCTTAAGCCAAATTGGTTATTTTTCTACTCAAAAATGAAGAAAAATGTCGCAATTGTTGCTTTCACTTTCAAATGGCTACATCCTTGTCTTGGTTTCCAATATTATGGAACACAATTATAGAACTAGGCATCTCTTTTAGCAGACATTAAGGCTTCAACGTCCAGGAATTTAAGGTCCATAATTCCCCATTTATCTCACATCTAATTCATTGGAAATTTCCTCTCGATCGTTCCATCTTTTTCAATAATAATTGTGTACAATACACCCTATATTATTTATGGTCCTTCCTTAAACTCGTATATAACGAGAGTTTAGTGCACTGAGCTGCCTGTTATTTCATCATTTTGATTATTTTTTTTTTTGAAATTTTTTTAGGAAAACTTGCGGCCGCTACTCTTCGGGATGTAAACACCTGCAGAAGATGTAAACTGCACTAGACAAATTCAATGCGACAAACTCAAAGATTGGTACCGAAGAAAATGTGAGAAACTAATCAACCAACCAACTCAGCCAATCATTACAAGATTTTCGACCAATGTTGCCACACAAATTATTACTGTCTCTGCAGAAGTTCCTATTTTTCTTCTTAGAATTGCAGCAAGAATCATTCTTTCTTACATTTAACTCAAGTTATCTGAAATTGAATTTGTTTATTCTATCTAATTCTGTTCTTATTCCGACAAGACATCTTAGTAATTTGTATTCTACCAAGGCAAAATGGTCCCACTAGATTTAATTTGCCGCAAAATGCCATTTTCACTTTCACTAGTAGATTTGCCCTTTTAAATAATTTCTTATTTCTTTTTTGCTCTCATTTTTCAAAAGGTAAAAAAAGTTTCTTTGGAAACCCCTATAAGGTGGAGGGTTGTTCATTCCTTCTCTTAGCCTTTCGGTGACAACAGCCAATTAATTCAATCACTTTTCCTTCCTTTTCTTTATATCGGTAGTGTTCGCATCATTTTACACGAATCTCGGTTATGTTACTAAAAATTGCTTCCTTCCATAGCGTAGATATAAAAAATCACCTAAGATTTCTAGTCTTTTCTGAAATTTAAACCTTAATTTTCAAGAATTCTTCTACTTTTTCTTTTTCTTATAACAATGGTGTTCGGATTAATTTACACGAATCTTGATTATTTTACTAAATGTTTGCTATCTTCTACAGTATAGATATAAAAAAAATCACCTAAGGTTTCTAGTCTTTTTTGAAATTTAAACCTTAATTTTCAAGAATTCATCTATTTTTTCTTTTTCTTTATAACGATGATGTTCGGATTATTTACACGAATCTCGACTATTTTACTAAAATTTTGCTACCTTCTATAGTATAGGGATAAAAAAATCACCCAAGGTTTCTTGTGTTTGCTGAAATTTAAACCTTAATTATCAAGAACTCTTCTACTTTTTTTTTAATGGCGATGGTGTTCATATTAGTTTACACTAATCTCGACTATTTAACTAAATTTTATTACCTCTTATTTATTCAAGTACGAAGAAATCACCTAATGTTTTTTGTCTCAGCTGAATTATAAATCTTAATTTTCTGGAATTCCTTTACTTTATAGACCATCAAGCCAAGTTGTTGAGTGCACTTTTTATTTCTTTTACTTTATTTTTTTGTTTGATCATTTGGCAATTGGCATATAATGTCAATCTCAATGTTACTCATAAGTGAAACAGGCCATTGTCTAGGCAACACCACTTTGTTGTACCAATAATAGAATCTTGAAAATGCTCATAGCCTTAGCATATTATATATAATATATAAAAGCAAAAGCTGACTCTTCATTCTTACAAAAATCATTTCCTTCACCTTCCCCTTTCTTTTTCTCCTCTCTTTTTGACTCCCAAATCTTACACAAACAACACCTCAACAAATAATCATTTCTTTTCACCTTTCTTGATTCCTGTCCTTTGCCATCTACCTTATAATTTTTCCCTCTTTATATATATAACTATTAACAACACTAGAAAAAATCAAGAAACCTAAAAAAAATTACAACCAAAATGGCAGTGGATGTATGTTCTGAGATTGCAAGTTTAGTAGTTAGTCCAAGAATCTCATTTTCTCATGATCTCAAAGAAAATGATGATATTATCCCAATTGAATGCCACCATTTTAGATCAGATGCATTTCTACTTGAATCCACCATTGACTTTGATTTTTGTGTTACAAATCAAAGCTTTTCTCAAGAAAAAATCTCTTCTGCTGATGAGCTTTTCTCCAATGGCAAGATCTTACCAATTGAAGTCAAGAAATCAACCCCCTTTATAGAAATTAATCAATCTGAGCCGCAACAACAACTTCTCGGTTCCAAACAAGTTGGGGACGGCGGTATGTCTGAGCCGCAATCTTTACAACAACAACAACAATTATGTCTTAGTCTTAAACAAGTTGGGGTCGGCTATATGTCTCAGCCGCAATCTTTACACCAACAAAAACAATCTGAACCGCAACAACTACGTCTCAGTCCTAAACAAGTTGAGGTCAGCTATATGTCTGAGCCGCAATATTTACAACAACAACCATCTGAGCCACAACAACAACAATTATGTCTCAGTCCTAAACAAATTGGGGTCCACTATATGCCTAAGTCGCAATCTTTACAACAACAACAATCTGAGCCACCACAACAACTACGTCTCAGTTCTAAACAAGTTGAGATCGGCTATATATCTGAGGGGCAATCTTTACAAATTAAACCTGCAGCATCAGTTCTTGAAATTGGTACGAATGTGGATACAAAGAAGATGAGGTTAAAAGAATTTTTGTCAACAAATCTTGATGAAGAAATAGAGAAGCCACAAGCAAAACCATTTTGGCAATTCAGAAGAAGTAACAGTTTGAATTGTGAAAATGGTAGAAGCAATGGATTAAAATGGTCTTCTTTGCAATTTCTATCAAGAAGTAACTCAACTGGTTCAGCTCCAAATCAAAAAAATTCAAAGATTTTTCAGAAGCAAAATTCACAAAAGGAACAAATAAAAGTTCTGCGCAAGAGTTCATCTTTATCTTCATCATCTACATCATCATCATCTTCTTCTTCATCTTCTAGTTTTTCATCTTTTAATCAGAGCCATTCATTTCATTCATCATCTAAGAGGGCTCAATCTCAACCGTTGAAGAAAAGTTACAGTAGATCTTATGGCAATGGAATTCATGTCAGTCCTGTTTTGAACCTTCCACACACTTATATTTCTAAAGGTACTGTTTGTTTGTTTGGTTTAGGTTCGTTATTCTGTAATGGCAAGTCCAAAAAGAAGAAATAATTTTTTTTCTGCATATTTGTTCATAAATCAAATATATTCATAGTTTTTCTAAAAGGAAAGTGGCAGCGTAGATGAGATCCTATGTTGTTTGGACTCTCTGAAAATGTGTGCATATTGGATCCTTCATATATAGTATATTTTGAAGGATCCGACACGAATCATTTTAAAAAGTCCACACAATCTAGATGAGATTCTTTTACCTTTCATGTATCAAATTCAAGTTCTATTAATGGAGAAACTCCTAGTAGAACACCAAGATACAGGTTCGACCAAATTCAATAGTTTTTGCTCATTAATTATAGGAAAACTAATACTGTATAGCCACTTTCAAAATAATAGCCGAAATATATATATATTTGTATATATAGGCATTATGTATGCTATAAACAAAAATTATACAAATTTTATACACTTTTTCGACAACTAAATATAAATAGTTTTTGGTGGGGATTAAAAGTGATAATACTCCAAAATTATAATGTGTTTGAGAAATTTATTAAATAGGTAGACATTTTAAATTTAGGACCAAATTATAAGCACTTTCATTCGTTGCTTTTAAATTCAATACCTATATAATTGAAGTACCGGCTCCGTCTTTAATACGGAATATTAGTCAGGTCAATAATTTTTGAATACCGGATACATTAAAATAGAACATGTGGAAAACCTTGGTGAAAGAATGAAATAAACTCAAAATGGTTAGATTAATTAATCTTAACATAGGATTCTAAAGTTAAAATTTGATTTACTGTTGTAGTTCTAATAATAGGCCAAATATTAAAGGGAACAAAAGAACAAGAGCCTTCTTTCTTTATGGCTTTTCATGCTTTTACTCCTTTCTTTTTCCTTGGAATATTGTTGTTTTAGGAGATAAATCTTACCTCTTCTTTTTCTTTTTTGTCTAATAAATTGTCAAGTGTGAAGTGTATTAACCAAAATAATTTTAAATCTTATCATTTGAATTTTATTTTCAATTTTGGTCCATTTTGTGCTGTCTAAGGGCATCAAGACAAGAAATGGATCTCAATAAAATGTTAAAATATTAATCAATGATTGAGGCTCCTTACTTTAAGTAATACAAATATATAATACTACTCACTTGATCGCAAATGTGATTAATAATTTAAATATTTGACTATCTTACAGTCATTCTGCTGTAGCCATATATCTCAAAAGCCATTGGCTTAGGTAGTGAGGGCATATATAGTGAAATCCATATAAAACATGGTCTATTCATTCAATTGATTTGGCCTTGTTCCTATCGTGAATATCGAACTAACTTTTCTAGTAATTCTAAATTTTATATATTTGGGGGAAGTGCACGGTTAACCAGTAATAAGATATGTATTTATTTTTAAGTTATTGTTTAAAATATTTTTAGTCTTTAGCAATGTTTTTAATAAATTTTTACCAGCCCGGACGAAAATACCCTTCCGCTCATAAAGTTCAGGACCAAGTGTCCTTAACTTATAGCTTGTTACTATAAGTTCAGGACTAACTGTCCTTAATTTATGAGCTTGTAAGTCTAAGTTTATGACTATATGTCCTTGACTTTTGAACTTGTAACTCTAAGTTCAGGACTACATGTCCTTAACTTTTGAACTTGAAAATCGAAGTTCAGGACTACTTGTCCTTAATTTCTGTGCTTGTAACTCTAAGATAAGGACTATCTATCCTTAATTTATGTGCTTGTAACTCTAAGTTAAGGATCAAGTACCCTTAATTTTTGAACTTCCAACTCTAAGTTCAGGACCAAATGTCCTTAAATTATGACCTTGTTACTGTAAGTTCAGGACTGACTGTCCTTAATTTATGAGCTTGTAAGTCTAAGTTAAGGACTATCTGTCCTTAGTTTTTGAGCTTGCAAGTCTAAGTTTAGGACTACCTGTCCTTAACTTTTGAACTTGTAACTCTAAGTTCAGGATTGCATGTCCTAATTTTTTGAACTTGAAACTCTAAGTTTAGGACTACCTGTGAATTCAGTATAAATATTTAACACTTTTCTCTCATATATGGTTCCAAGTTGTCACTATTGATTTCTCAAATTGTATGAGTTTTCTGCATTCTTTTCTTTGTTTAACGATCTCATGCTTCTTCCATGCCTCACTTCTTAGTTTTCATCTGAATTTTTCATATTGGTTACTGTTTATATCTGGCCATCTATGGGTTCGTGTGAGGGCTCTCATCATTTAGGGTTTGGGAAGGGAAATAGATAGAAGAAAGGATAACACCGTTTATTCATATTAATTTTAATAGATTAGTGACTATTTTTGTTTAGCATTAGAAATGCTGAACAAAAAGTAAATACCACTTTAAAAAGTGATTACCCTACGCAATTTTTGCTATATATTTAGAGCTGTCAAAACGGGCCAAGCCAACCCAAGCCTCGTGGGCTTTTGAATTTGGTGGGCTAAGACGAGTTGACCTGCCATATGAATGGGCCTTAAAATGGCCAGCCCAACCCAGTCCTAAGAGGGTTGCAGGCTAGGACGGGCTGACCCTTCAACTTTTTTTAGAAAAAAGAATTTCTTTAAATCCTTAAATATTTTTTCGTGACATAGTCGATTAATCATATAAACAACTTCTGTTTGCTTAGAGCGTAAGAAGCTTGATATTTGACGAGGAATCACGTAATTGAAATGCAAATTCTCTATATCTCTAGCTCTTCTTTTTTAAAGTTACATGAATATTTTTTTAATACTTTTCTTTCATTTTTCTCAGATTCGGAGATTGCTTCAATCAGTTTATATGCTGAGATTTTATAATTTAGGATTAATATCATTTACTGATTTCATAATTATAGTCCATAAAAATTTTAAAATTCCGGAAATTTTCCAGTAGTCAATTTTTTTTTGTTGTGTATTTTTAAAATTGATCTTTTTCTATACTGAAGAGCGGTTTAAATATAATAATATATTAAAGTAATCCAAATTGATCATTGGCCGCTTAAAGTAATATTTTCTTTTGAAAAAATATTATTATTGACTGCCTAAAACTTTTTGAGTTCGTTATTAGTTAAGCAAAAGAAAAACTAATTTTATCATATTACATGCATGTCAAAAATCTAAATTTTAGTTGATATGGAAGGGTAAATGAGCAATCTAGGGTTGGTGAATGGAGATTATAGTTAATAGTTTTTACTTTTAAAAAAAAAATATTTAATAGTTAATTAATTTTTGGCCCACGGGTCGCCCTACACCCAGCCTCGGTCAAGCCTCAAGGGCCAGCGAGATGATTTGGGCCGGGCTTATAAGCCTCAATTTTAAATGGGCTCAAAAAATCATAGCCCAACCCTACCCGAGTAGCGGGCTGGGTTGGGCTGGCCTCACGGGCCAAGCCCATTTTGACGGCTCTATATATATTGTTGATAAAAAAAAAAGGAGAGTTTGGTACACAAATATTTCACACTTATCCAGGATTTGGAGAAGGGCGGTATCCCTAGGGTGCGATATAAATAGCTTAACCTAATGCAAGCACTAATGAATGCTTCCGTGACTTGAATCTATGACCTATAAGTTACACGAAAACTAATATAATATTGTTACTTACTCCCTCCGTTCACTCTTACTTGACACGTTTTGACTTTTCACGCCTCTTAAGAAATAATAAATGAAGTGCATAATTTACCATGAAACTCATATTAATTGATGCATGTTTTATTGGATTTGAGAAAATAATTTGAAATGAGTAATAAATATTGTTGGTATAACAGAAAAATAAAATTGTCTTCTCTTGATATGCGTAAAGTGACAAGTACAAGTGAAAAATCTATTTTTAGATACCTGCCAAGCAAAAGTGAACAGAGGGAGTATTTTTGAAATCTAAATATGTTTTAAAAAAATCAATTATTAGTAATCATCGGAAATATTAGTCAGCTTTAGGGTGTGTTTGCTATGAAGGAAAATATTTTCCGGAAAATATTTTCTAATTTTCCTATGTTTGGTTGACTTAAATATTTTGGAAAACATTTTCTTTATGAACTCATTTTCCTCCAATTGAAGGAAAATGTTTTCCTTATCAAGAGAACGGAAAATATTTTTCAAAACTCCTTCTCAACCTTCCCCACCCT
>ML435636.1:0-11048 GCA_005239525.1 Nicotiana knightiana
GAGATGGAAAAGGAGCTAAAGGGATGCAAATACGTCGAAAAATACGCGAAAGGAGACACCCGGCCGATAGCCGGGAGACAGAGCCGAACAGCCTAACCCTACCTGGCGTTAGCCAGGCGTTAGGGCTGAAACGCCAGCCCTAGCCTGGCATTAGCCAGGCCTTTGGGTCCAAATGCCAGGGTCCCCAGTTTCGCCCAAGTCCGAGTTTTGACGGGTTTAAGTGTTTCCCAAGTGAAATAGACATCTCCTACACGGTTAGGGTTCACCNCTAAAACACAATTACAAGAGGATTCGAAGCCACATAGAGAATTCAGAAGGATTCAACAAGAAAACACCATAGAAGTGACAAACATCGATTTCTACATCTAGTATTTCTTACTTTATATTTCAATTATGCAATTTCTTGTAGTTTTGTGTCTTCTAAACATGAGTAGCTAAGTTTGTAATCTAGGATTTTGGTAGAACCCGTTGGGAATGAATTCCTTGTGATATTAATATATTTTGATTGATTATTCTCTGTTTGTTCAACTACGTTCTTATTGTAGTTAATTGAATGGCCATCAATTAGCTGTGCCTATTTAGTATGTATCTACTTGAGAGAGAGTGCATATTTAGGTAATTGTTTGAACAACACCACTCCCAGAGTATAGACGAAAGTCATAACCGAGGGTTTAGAGGTTGGATTAGAGATAACGATACCTCGGGTGCAATCTAAAGTGAACTGTAATGAAATCTAGCTAGCGTAACTTGAGAGAGTGCGTCTAGTAAATTATCATAATTACTTGAGAGAGATTTATGGTAGATAGAGTGTTCATGATTGATAGAGACGATTAATCAAGCTATAAGAAGTATCCGAGAAAGAATTCACCAACGGGGGAAACCATAACCTTAGACCTTTATTATCATTGTTTACATTAAATTGTTAGTCAATTACTAGTTTATTATTTTGTTATTAGATTTAATAAACCTCACCAACTTATATTCAAAAGTATTGAGAAAATTGATTAAAAACCAGTAGTATTTTATAAACTCAATTGATACGTCTATTCCCTGTGGGATCGACTCTGGGCATAATACCCCAGGATTATATTTGCAACGCCCATTTAGTCTTCTACAAGACATAGTTGAGCGTGATCACCTCCCCAAGCCAAAGGAAGAAGACAGTGGAGAACCCAATGGTTAATAACCCACCAGTTAAAAACCCTACTGATTATTCAAAGCAGCATAGGATACCGTGCTTCTTTAATTCAAATGGGACTCACAAGATCCCTTTGGATTCAGCGCCGAGTGGGCCAGCACATATTAAAGACCCAAAATCTGGTATAATGGCTACAAATAGGCTGGGCCATAAAATGGACCAAGTCTATTATAGAAGTGGCCCAAAACCCAAGTTAAAAACAAAAGGGGCTACAGGGAAATGGCAAGCAATTGGGCCTCTTTTAGACCCATGTGTTAATAAAAACATCCCAATCTATACTGCCAACCAATTCGACCCAATAGCAGCAGAATTAGATGGCATTGAAGGGCTTCGATTCATCAATTTAGCCAGCGACCTTTCCGGCGGATTCTCATCATAAGCAGACGACGAGGCAGATATGCTGAAGTCGATCATTCCATCAAGGCCATCTCTAAAGCTATTTGAACCAGTAAGTAGCTTTGAAGCTGAAGTCTCCTCTTGTGACACACTTTCTCTCCCTTGGTATGGACCGGGTTCCTCCAGTTCGCAACACATCAGTTCCCCAGTAGTCATTAATACTTCAAGATGAACAAAAGTAGTAATGGTCAAAGCATGCAAGGCTTTTGGTATCCATTTTGCTGGGTTTGAGCACGACATTCTTGGTATGGTTTTGCGCTTGGAACAAAAAAGACAGGAGCAACTCAACAACCATAAATCATTAACCAAGGAAAGTGCGAAGGGCAATAAAAAGCAATCACTGGAGCTAGAAAGACTAAAATGGGGAATGAATTCCGATGGATTGAAAGAAGGGGTCAGGGGCAGGTACTACAAAGACTTTTCTGGATGAAGATCAAAATTCTCAGTTGGAATGTGCGGGGTCTTAATGAAGCAGAAAAAAAGAGTACATTAAAGTCACTAATTCATGAATGGAAGGCCGATATAGTATGTCTTCAAGAAACTAAGATTGCAGAATGGTCACCTCTTCTGATCAGACAAGTATGGGGTAATAGATGGGTTGACTGGGCAGCTTTGAACTCAATTGGGAGAAGTGAAGGAATCATCGTGCTTTGGGATAAAAGGAAATGGTCCAACTGGGGGGGGGGGACATAAAGGTCACTATACAACCTTATGTATGCTCAAAAGCTTACATGATGATTTCAAATGGTGCTTCACATGGGTCTATGACCCTCACGACAACATTGAAAGCGAGATCTTCTGGCATGAACTTGCAGCTATTAGAGGAATTTGGGAGGATCAATGGGTCATTGGCGGGGACTTCAATGTTCGTAGATATGAAAGCAAAAGATTCAATTGCATTAGAAGGTCCAGGGCAATGAAATCTTTCTCAGACATCATTCAAGACCTAGGCATCATAGAACTTCCCATTCAGTTAGCCAATTTCACATGGTTTAGAGGGGAGGATTCATTGCAAGCATCCAGAATTGATAGGTTTTTAATATCACCAGAATGGAATGACAATTTCAAATCGATCAAACAGCTGGCCCTACCAAGAGTTGAATCAGATCATAGACCTCTCCTTTTGGAATGTGATGATTGGCAAGCAAACCCCTCCTACTGTAAATTTGAAAACATGTGGTTTCAAGTTCAAGGTTTCATGAACAAAATTGAAGAATGGTGGAACAACTACTATATTAGGGGTAGTCCTGACTTTATACTAGTGTAAAAATTGAGAAGGCTAAAAAAGGACATCACAGAATGGAACAGAATCAGTTGGAAGCTCAAGAAACAAGCTTCTGGAGGAGCTAATTATGCTGGAACAAACTTCAAAACATAGACTTTTGACTCAGATTGAAAAGGAACAATCAATGCACATAAAGCTTGATCTTAAAAAGATGGCAAAGGAAGAAGAAGTGTTATGGAGACTGAAATCAAGATGCTTGTTGCTCAGAGGAGGAGGAAGGAACACAAATTTTTCGGAGAAAAATGGCCAGCTCTCACAGTAGAAACAATTGTATTGACAAGTTATTGATTGAGGCTGATTTAACTGAAGACAGTGATGAAACCAAAGATGAAATCCTACGATTCTATCAAGACTTGTATGCTGAGAGTGAGCAATGAAGGCCTTCCGTGACCTTTGAAGGTTTGGCCAGCTTATCCCCAGATGAAAAAGCATGGATAGAAAGACCATTTGAGGAGGTAGAAGTACGGACATCAATCAATTCCTGCGCACCTGATAAAAGCCCAGGTCCAGATGGTTTCACCATGGCTTTGTACCAAAAATCATGGGCATTTGAAAGTAGACTATATTTATGCAATTTAGACGCTATTTACACTCTAATTTAGCCGCACTTTATTGATATTTAAATGTTAAAATATAACATAATTCTCTAATTAATAAATTGATGTTTTGCAGGAGCCACTCCGAGCTAGGAGGGAGCTAAAGAGTGTTTTGGAGTCGTTATGAGGCGTGGAAGGCCAATCGAAGGTTAGCCCGGTCGAAAAGGAGCGAGAAAAGCAAGAAAAATGAACCATCAAGGTGCGCGGTCATGAAGTGGGCCGCGAACTAGCTCGTGAATGTAAGGCAGTGATCAGTCAAAATCAGCGGCCGTAGACGGGCAGACGAAGGCTGAAAAGACAGGTCAATTATGTAATTTCCTAGGCGACTAAACCTAAAACTATATGAAGCCTAACTCACCCAGAAGTCAGGGATAGATAGTTTTAAAAGATTTTAGAGGCAAGAACAAGGGAGAGAAGACAGATCAATTCCTAAGAGTTTTCATCTTCTTCTTCTTACTTCTATTTGTTGATTATGAATTACTTTAGTGATTTGTTTTACATTAGTATGAGTAGCTAAACTCCTAACCTAGGGTTTTGATAGAACATGTTGAAGGATGATTTTCTCATTACGTTAATATTGATTTACCATAGTATTCTCTCTATTTGTTCAACTATATATTTATTGTTGTTGATTGAACGACCCTCTATTAACTGTTCCTATTTAGTGTGCATTACTCGGGAGAGAGTGCATATTTAGTTAGTTGTTGAATAACATCACTCCTAATGTATATGAGGGATCAATATGAAGGGTTTAAAGGTGGTATTAGGGATAACGAAACCTTGGGTGCGATCTAAGTGAGTTGTACTTAAGGAAAGCTAGCGTAATTCGAGCAAATATGTCTAGTATATTGTTGTAATTACTCGAGAGAGAGTTACGACAGTCAGAGTGTTCATTATCGATAGAGAAGACTTAGGCAAATTTATAGCAAACGTAGCGGAAAGGATTCCAACAATAGGGGATATTAGAACCATAGATCATTCCAATTCTTGTCTACAACACGTTCGTAGTTAGTTCTTGATTTTAGCATTTTCATTACGTAATATTTAGTTAGTAAACATCCAATCTATTACTTAAATATTTCCGACAATTGAATACGGGAGTTTGTGTGAGCCAATAATTGTGATTGATAGGTTAATTCCCCGTGGGATTCGACTCTGGACTTGTTAACTAGAATATATTTGCAGCGATCGCTTTGTCCTTTTTATAAGGCATAGTTGGGCATGATCAAATTTTGGCATTGTTTCCAGGGAATTAATGATGTTATTAATTGCAGTTAAAAGAAGTGCAAAAATTCTTAGTGTAGTCAATTTTCTTCAATTTAAATTGAATACATTGAAATTCTAACGTTTTTAGTCTTGGGTGTTACAGGTGCATGCCTAGAAACTCCTTAAGAACTGGCGAAGTGTTCGAAGCATTATCAGACCTGAGAAAGTTTTCAAGGCATTGAATCGTGTAAACAAGAAAGGAAAACAACAACAGAACTCAACAGAACATATCGAACCAGACATGAGAGACGAAGTAAACAACAGAAATAATGGGAATGACCCGAAAAATCAGGTTGTGGTGCCTCTTGTGCCAGAAGAAGCATTGTATGATTGGGCTCAACCCACCGCTGACAACCTATCCACCACAATTGCAGTCCCTCAGATACAAGCAGAATCATTCTAAATCATAAATAACATGCTACATTTGTTGAAGAACAAGGGTCTGTTCTCAAGGTCATACGTTGAAGATCCTCAAAATTATCTGAAGAATTTCCTATCGATTTGTGCCACGCAAAGGCAACATAATGTGACACCGGAAGCAATACAACTGTTGTTGTGTCCCTTCTCAGTGATGGGAGCGGCTCAGACTTGGCTTAGTTCACTCCCCATAAACTCCATCACTACTTGGGAGGAATTAGTCAAGCAATTTGTGGACAAATTTTATCCACCCAATAATACTGCTCAGCAAATTGATGAGATATTAAGCTTCATACAGAAACCAACAGAGACATTACAAGAAACGTGGGAGAGGTTCAAGGGGCTGCTAGTTAGTATCCACTCCATGGTATTCCGGAGAAGATGTTGGGGCAGAGTTTTTACATGGGTTTGGCAGATATCTTGAAGGCCAATGTTGATGCTTCAGCAGGTGGAGAATTTTTTAGCAAAAAATTCAGAGAAATCAAGATCCTACCTGACAAGATGGAACAAAACTCAGGATGGACGACAAGAAACGGTCCAATCACTCTTGTGGTTCACTCAGTGGCTTTAGACCCAACTAACTCCATAGCTAAAAATATGGCCACACTAGTGACACAAATGAGCATCCTCACCAAAAAAGGTTGATAAATCAGGCCAGAAGCAGCAGGTACACATAGTTGATGCAACTAATGGGGGATTATGTACATCATGCATTAAGAAACCATATGTTTGCTCGTGGAGTGCGGAAGGTGATAACCAACAATATCAGGAGAACATGAATTATGTGGCCAACTATGGGGGACAGAGGCATGTGGTCAGAATTGGGGTCAGCAGAATCAACAATATAGACCAGCTCCGCAGCAGTACAACAACAACAACAATCTTGGGGCTATACGACCACAGGGTCAAGTGGTACCTTACCAAAGGCAACATGGTTACAACCAACAAAATCAGCAGCAGGCTTATCATCAACCTCAACAACAATATACTGTGAGACACGAAGATGAGTTTGCTAAACTTGAGGGAATGATACAACAATTGATTGGGTCCACTGGAAAAATAACTGAAAGAGTAGACTCACATGAGTAGCGATAAAGAATATTGAGATCCAATTAGGATAGATTTAGATGGCTTTAAATAATCGTCCCCAGGGGACGTTATCTGCAGACACACAAATCAATCCAAAAGATCAAGGCCCGAAACACCTTATGGCAGTGAGTCTCCGAAACGGTAGAGACCTAGACCTGGAGCAAGAAATTTCTCGCAAAAGCAGACCTACTGAGACACTAGTGCCAGTACCCATTGAGGTAGATGATTCAACAGGGTTAACCTGAGGTGACGGTAAAGCATGCACAAGAGAACGCCAACAAAGAAAAAGAGGTTGTGAAAGAGACTGGGGTAGCACACAAATCAATAGTAGAGGCAGTGCCTGAACAAGAAAAATCAAATCACAAGAAGAAGCGACTTCCAGCACCATTCCCACAGAGATTGGCCAAGTATCAGAAAGATGAGCAATACAAGAAATTCTTGGAGATGTTGAAGCAAATTCAGGTAAACATTCCATTGATTGATGATTTAAAGGAGATGCATGGTTATGCGAAAATGATGAAGGACTTGATGTCCCGCAAGTTCAACTTTCAAGACTTGGCCACGGTTACACTGACTCAGACTTGCAGTGCTGTTGTGATGAGACCCATCACTGAGAAGCTATCTGACCCAGGGAGTTTCACAATCCCATGTACAATAGGCAACTATGCATTTGCTAAGGCACTGTGTGATTTGGGGGAAATCATAAACCTTATGCCCCTGGATATTTACAAAAGGCTAGCATTGGAAGAGTTAGACTCACGTCCATGTTACTACAGTTGGCTGACCGGACAGTGAAGAAACCCTCTAGTATTCTAGATGATGTATTAGTACAGGTTGGGAAGTTTGTGTTCCCAGTAGATTTTGTCATTCTTGACTGTCGGGTTGACGAGGAAATCCCTATAATTTTGGGAAGAACATTCTTGTACACTGGGAGAGCTTTAATTGACAATGAAACTGGAGAGCTCAAAATGAGATTAAATGACGAAGAGATAACATTCAACGTGCATAAATCTATGCGGCGACCAAGTGAATTTGCTAATTTCTCTCTAAATAGATGTCGTGGATGTAATTTTGGAGGAGGAAGATAAGACATTAAACACTAAAAACCCTCTAGCAGCGTGTCTCATGAACCTAGATGAAGCCAATGGAGAAGACTTGGCAGAGTGGGTACTTGCTCTTGAAGGCCAAGGTTTTTGGAGAAGGGAGCTCGAATTTGAGTGTTTGCACTTAGAGGAAAGAAAAACTCCTCCAGCTAAGCCATCGATGGAAGAGCCACCAAAGCTGGAGCTAAAGTCACTGCCATCTCATCTCAGGTATGCCTTCTTAGGACCTAACTCAACTTAACCTGTTATAATCTCATCTAGTTTGTTAGATGTGCAGGCAGAACAACTTGTGGAGGTACTGGCAGAGTGAAAGAATGCAATTAGGTGGACCATTACAGACATTAAGGGTATCAGCCCGACCTTCTGTATGCATAAGATTTTACTGGAAAATGGGCACATACCTTCCAGAGAACATCAAAGAAGGATGAACCCCAACATGAAAGAAGTGGTGAAGAAAAAATGATTAAATGGTTAGATGTGGGAATCATATTCCCCATCTCTGACAGAAACTGGGTTAGACCAGTTCAGTGAGTGCCAAAAATGGAGGTATGACTGTAGTGGAAAATGAGAAGAACGGATTGATCTCTACACAAACAGTCACAGGTTGGAATCTGTATGGATCACAGGAAGTTGAACTTGGCTACCCGGAAAGACCATTTCCCACTGCCATTCATTGATCAGATGCTAGATAGATTGGCAGGGAGGTCCCACTTTTGCTTTCTAGATGGGTACTCGGGGTATAGTTAGATCTCTATTACACCGGAGGACAGAGAGAAAACATCGTTCACCTGCCCTTATGGAATTTATGCTTTTCGGAGAATGTCGTTTGGTCTATGCAACGCACCTGCCACATTCCAAAGGTGCATGATAGCCATCTTCACGGATATGGTAGAGGAAATACTGGAGGTTTTCATGGATGATTTCTCAGTGGTGGGGAATTCATTCGATGATCACCTTAGGAACTTGAGAAGAGTATTTTGAAGAGGTGTATCGAGATGAATCTGGTACTCAACTGGGAAAAGTGCCATTTCATGGTACAGGAAGGTATAGTCTTGGGGAACCTAGTGCCAAGTAAAGGAATTGAGGTGGATCGTGCAAAGGTTGACGTGATAGAAAAGCTTCCACCATCCACTTGCGTCAAAGCGATCAGAAGTTTCCTTGGGAATGCCGGTTTCTATAGGAGATTTACAAAAGATTTTTCTAAAATTGCTAACCCCTTGTGTAAATTGATTGAAAAAGATCACCCTTTTGTGTTTTTTGATGACTGCAGGGTAGCTATTGAGGAATTGAAGAAGAGACTGGTAACAACACCTATCATAGTTACCCCTGACTGGGAGAAACCATTTGAGTTGATGTGTGATGTGAGTGACTACGTTGTGGGAGCTGTTTCTTGGGAAGCATAAAGATAAAATCATGCATCCAATATATTACGCAAGTAGAACGCTGAGTGGATCCCAACTGAATTAACTGTTACCGAGACGGAGATGCTAGCAGTGGTGTTCACATTTGATAAATTCATATCGTACCTGATAGGCTCGAAGGTAATTGTTTATACTAATCATGTTTCTCTCAGGTACTTAATCGAGAAGAAGGAGTCAAAACCGCGCCTGATTCGATGGGTGCTACTGCTGCAAGAATTTGATTTGGAAATCTGTGACCGAAAGGGAACGGAAAACCAAGTAGCTGATCATTTGTCTAGACTGGAAGGAGCTGAGAAAGAGGTTGAGGTAGAAGATATTCTGGAAACCTTCCCAGATGAGAAACTACTAGCCACGGATCTTGAGGAAGCGCCATGGTATGCAAACATTGTAAACTACCTGGCGAGCGATATTGTTCCTTATGACCTTTCCCTCTGTCCAAAACAAAAAGTTCTTACGTGATTGTTTCATGTATTATTGGTATGAGCCTTATTTGTTAAGGATTTGTATTAATAACATGATCCGGAGATGTATCCCCGAGGTAGACCAGTCTTCTATTTTGCAGGCATGTCACACATCACTATATGGTGGGCATTTCGGGGGAGTAAGGACAGCTGCGAAAGTCTTGGAGTGGGGTTTCTACTGGCCAACATTGTTCAAAGATGCACATTTATGGGTAAAGGGTTGTGATGAATGCGAACGAACCGGGAATATTTCTCGCCGACATGAGATGCATATGAACCCAATTCAGGAGGTAGAAGTGTTTGATGTATGGGGAATCGATTTCATGGGGCCTTTCATCAGCTCATATGGCAACAAGTATATACTCGTCGTTTTAGACTACGTGTCCAAATGGGTGGAGGTTGCAGCGCTCCCTACAAATGATGCAAAGGGGCTGATTTGTTTTTTTAGAAAGAACATATTCACCCGATTTGGCACTCCAAGGGAAATAATCAGTGACGGAGGCACTCATTTTTGTAATCGAGCCTTCGCGAAGTTGTTAGAGAAGTATGATGTACGCCACAAGGTGTCCACCTCATATCATCCACAACGAGTGGGCAAGTGGATGTTTCGAATAGAGAGATAAAGAGTGTGTTGACTAAGACTGTGAATGCTACTAGAACGGATTGGGCGAGAAAGTTAGATGATGCACTTTGGGCTTATCGAACCGCTTTCAAAACGCCAATCGGCATGTCTCCATACAAGTTGGTGTTTGGGAAGGCGTGTAACTTACCGGTGGAGTTGGAGCATAGAGCTTGGTGGGCACTGAGATAGTTGAATCTCGATATGGAAGCTATAGGAACAAGTAGATTCACGGAGTTACACGAGCTTGATGAGTTCCGCTATCACACTTTTGAGAGCACAAGATTATACAAGGAGAGAATGAAGATGATACATGATAAAAATATTATTGAGTTGAGTTTTAAACCCGGAGATACGATATTGCTATACAACTCAAGAATAAGGTTATTTTCGGGCAAATTAAAGTCACGATGCTCAGGACCATTTCGTGTGGTTGAAATTCACCCCACTGGTGCCGTAGAGATTGTCGCAGAAAATGACTCTCGCACGTTCTGAGTCAATGGGCACATATTAAAACATTATGTGGGCAAGGATGAAGCAAAGGGAGTGTCAATGACCCATCTGATCGAGCCTCCGATGTTGAGCGTACCTTAAATGCGCTTACCTATGTCATGCCGTGATGTTAAATCAGGCGCTTCCTAGGAGGAAACCCATGGATTGTTGTAATCATCGTGTCGCGACGTTAACTCAAGCACTTCTTGGAAGGCAACTCATTATTTTTCTTTTTCTTTTGTTGTTGTAATTGATTTGAACGATACTGACCGGTCTGCTAGTGTGCAGGGCAAAACATTGTGCGCATCGAAGGGAGTCGGGGGTCGAAATTAACCTGGTAAGAGGTAAAAATGCAAAAAAGATGAAAAATTGGCCGGAGACAGAGATCCGCGGCCGCGAATTGGACCGTGGATCTGGCCGCGAATATCAGGCTGCAAATTGGACCGCGGATAGGGGCGCAAATTTTTTCCTATGTTCTACCCCCAGTCCGCGACCGCGGATTGGACCGCGGATAGGGGTGCGGATTTTCAGTCCCCCTCTACCCATAGTCCGCGACCGCGGATTAGGCCGCGGACCTGGGCACGAATTTTGAGCTCTCTTCTGCCCAGCATTCGCGATCGCAGATGTGGGGCGTCTCAGGTAAGTTGTTTCATTTATATTTAGTCCAATTTTCTTAAAAGAATTTCCTTAACGCCCCCCCCCCCC
>ML435637.1:11296-25424 GCA_005239525.1 Nicotiana knightiana
TTTTAAAGGCGACCAACTTTGGTCGCTAATTTTAAATTATATTTATTTATATTTTATAATTTTATTTAAATAATAATATAATTATTAAATTTATATATCTGGGTTCCAGATTAGCGACCAAAGTTGGTCTCTACTTTCTTCCCCTTTCGAGAGCGACCAACTTTGGTCGCTAATTTTAAATTTTATTATTAATATTTTATAATTTTTATAAAATAATAATATAATTATTAAACTTTTATAACTGGGTCCCACTTTAGCGACCAACTTTGGTCGCTAATTTTAAATTTTATTATTAATATTTTATAATTTTTTTAAAATAATAATATAATTATTAAAATTTTATAACTGAGTCCCACTTTAGCGACTAAGTTGGTCGCTAATATATTTACAATTATTTTTTAATAATTTTCTTCAATTTAGCGACCAACTGTGGTCGCTTTTCCCGAAATACCAATTTGGTCGTAAAAGTTTGGTCGTTTTTTACCGGATTTTTAGTAGTGATCGTGCAGTATGCAGTATGTTATGTCACCATCAAGTCTCTTCTCAGAGACCATTACTAGGCTTCTGTTAAGCAGATCATTCAAGCAAACTCTAGCTGCTTCCTCCATATTTTCTGTGTCAACAGGAAATTGTTCTGTCAGCTTCAGTAGGAGCAATGAAAACAAGACTAACGATCTTCATAATTTAGAGAAAACTCAAACACAAAAAAGAAGTAGAAGAAGAAGATAATGGCACATGTAAAGTATTACTATGCATCTACATGCCAACAATATATATTCAAGACATATGAAAGTAGTTGTTAAGCCCCCTATCCTCTCCAAAGTTTTAATATATAGTCACGACACCTTAACCTCTAATCTACATTTTTGGTGATTTTTAGGAATTTGAAAAACTGTATTTTTTAAAAAGAAAATTATTTCAAAGCATTCACAAAAATTTAAAAACAGTTCCAAATTATATTCATGTCCAAACAGAACTTTAATTTTTAAATACCATTTTCAACTTGAAATTTTTTTACCTTTTTTCGGAATTTCACAATTCTTATGTCGAAACACCCACTTAAGTATACGCCCATACAAGCAACATTTTTAAAATAGAAAATTTTTGCCTAACTTTCCTAGTTAATCATATTTCACTTTACCAAAAAAAAAAAAAAAACAAAGAGGGAACGGAAGACGAAGCAGAGGTCTGTCTTTCTTGTTCTTTTACTTCGAAGGCAAAACTATAACATATCAAAATCAAGTTTATCAATTATTTATTTGAAAAATCAGTTCCAAACACTTAAAATTATTTTTCAACAATTTAAACTTATCAATTATTTACGATCAGCTAATCCAAACGGTCTCTTAATAAATGCTAATTGCCATGGTCATTTTCAGACGAAATGATTCAAGGGTTATGCACTTTGTTAGTTAAGAAAAATGACTTATGTTCGCAGAAACTTTTCAAGTTACACCGATAGCCAAATAACCATTATATTATTTAGTTTTGGGTTTTTTGTATAATAACAAAAAAACAAGTACTGGAAAAAGAAATCTCAACTTCCGTTACTGAGAGTGGCAAAAGAGAGATTAATTTGATGGTTTTGGAATAGGGAAATCGAAATTCAGATAGAATAGGAAAGGTTTAGGAGATGGTGGACTTCAATGTTGAAGAATGAAGAGTGATACAAATTGTTGTTGTGGGAATATCAACAGGTAGATAAACTAAAGACATGTTAATTAATCATTTCGTTAAATAAGTTTTAAAAATGACTGTTCAATTTTACTTCCCAACTCCCTAGAGAGATAAATACAATAATTTTAATACTATTATTTACTCACTCCACGTTCCAATGTTCAAAGCTGCCGGCCAAGTTGTCAAATATTCATCATTTAAATAAACTGATTTGTAAAGAACCTCCGGTGCCTGCTGCGGATATACCGGACAATGAAAAATTCATGATTATTGAGGCGTGGAAGCAAATAGATTTTCTTTGTAAATGCTATATTTTAAGTGCTTTAGAAGATGACTTGTACAATATGTACAGTGCGATAAATACTTCAAAAGAATTATGGGACGCACTTGAGTAGAAGTACAAGACAGAAGATGCATGCTTGAAGAAGTTCGTGTTGCCAAGTTTCTAGACTATAAAATGATAGACAACAAAACTGTGGGAACCCAAGTTCAGGAACTTCAACTTATTTTTCATGACTTTATTGCTGAAGGTATGGTCGTGAATGAAGCATTTCAAGTGGCTGCAATGATTGAAAAGTTGCCTCTTTCGTGGAGAGATTTCAAGAACTATCTCAAGCACAAGCGCAAAGAAATGAATTTGGAAAATCTTGTGATTCGTCTCAAGATTGAGGAAGACAACAAAACAGTCGAGAAGAAGTCTCGTGGAAATTCAATGATCATGGGAGCTAATATCGTTGAAAAAACTGCTCCAAAAAGTAAGAAGAGGAAGAGATCTTCTGGACAGACTAAGGAGCAGACTAAAAAGAAATTTAAGGGCAACTGCCACAATTGTGGAAGAGTTGGTCACAAAGCCCCTGATTGTCGCTTCCCGAGAAAGGATAAGAAGAAGGGACATGCCAACATAGTGGAGAAGAATGATGACATTCATGATCTTTGTGCAATGCTTTCGGAATGCAACTTAGTTGGAAATCTGAAGAAGTGGTGGATTGACTCCGGAGCCACTCGACATGTTTGTGTTGTCAAAGAAGCATTTGCGACTTACTCTACTGCTGGTCCCGAAGAAGAGATTTCCATGGGAAATAATTCAACAACCAAGATTGAAGGTTATGTGAAGATTTTCCTAAAGATGACTTCCGGCAAGGTGTTAACGCTCAACAACGTTCTTCATATTCCTACTATTAGGAAGAATTTAGTTTCTACTTCTTTACTAGTGAAGAATGGATTCAAATGTGTATTTGTTTCTGATAAAGTTGTTGTAAGCAAGAATGAAATGTACGTTGGAAAAGGCTACCTCACGGAGGGCCTTTTCAAACTCAATGTAATGGTTGTTGATACTATGAATAAAATTTCAGCTTCTTCTTATTTGTTGGAGTCAAATGATTTATGGCATATTCGTTTAGAATATGTCAATTATAAAACCTTAAGAAAGTTAATTAATTTTGAAGTATTGCCTAAATTTGAGTGTAATAAATCGAAATGTCAAATGTTTGTTGAATCTAAGTTTGTAAAACATCCTTATAAGTATGTTGAAAGGAATTCAAATCCTTTAGACTTAATTCATAGTGACATTTGCGATATGAAGTCGACACCATCTCGAGGTGGGAAAAAGTATTTTATTACTTTTATTGACGATTGCACTCGATATTGTTATGTTTATTTGCTTAATAATAAGGATGAAGCAATTGAAGCATATAAGCAATACAAGAATGAAGTAGAGAATCAATTGAATAAAAAGATCAAACTGATTAGAAGTGATAGAGGTGGAGAATATGAATCTCTGTTTGCAGAAATATGTTCAGAATATGGAATTATCCATCAAACTACTGCACCTTACACACCTCAATCCAACGGAATTGCGGAAAGAAAAAATTAGACATTAAAGGAAATGATGAATTCTTTACTAATAAGTTCCGTATTACCGCAGAGTTTGTGGGGGGAAGCAATCCTTACAGCTAATTGAATACTCAACAGAGTACCCCACACCAAAATGCAATCTATTCCATATGAAAAATGGAAAGGAAGAAAACTCAACTTGAAATATTTCAAAGTGTGGGGGTTTCTAGCAAAGGTACAAGTTCCTTTACCTAAAAGGGTTAAAATCAGACCAAAAATAGTAGATTGCGTTTTCATTGGATATGCTACAAACAGTAAAGCATGTCGGTTTTTGGTCCATAAATCCGATAATACCGAGATTCATGTTAATACGGTGATGGAATCAGATAATGCTGAATTCTTTGAAAGCATTTATCCATATAAAACTGAATGCGAGTCGCTAAGTGAAAGACCTAAACAACCTCGGGAAAAACCAAAGGAGAATACTCCAAGTGTAGAAGATCCAAGGCGTAGCAAACGTCAAAGAACATCTACTTCCTTTGGACCAAATTTTGTGACATTCTTGCTTGAAAATGAACCTCAAACTTTTAGAGAAGCTATGTCGTCTTCTGATTAAAAATTTTGGAAAGAGGCAGTCAATAGTGAGATCCAATCAATTTTGGATAACCGTACATGAGAATTGGTTGATCTTCCTCCTGGAAATAAGCCTTTAGGTTAGAAATGGATCTTTAAACGGAAAATGAAAGTTGATGACACTATTGACAAATATAAGGCAAGACTTGTTGTCAAAGGTTATAGACAAAAGGAAGGCCTTGATTACTTTGACACTTACTCGCCAGTAACGAGGATAACATCTATTAGGATGTTAGTGGCATTAGCGGCCGTGTATGGTCTTGAAATCCATCAAATGGATGTTAAAACAACTTTCTTAAATGGAGAATTGGAGGAAGAGATTTACATGGAACAACCTGAGGGTTTTGTGGTTCCTGGTAAAGAAAAGAAAGTGTGCAAACTTGTTAAGTCGCTTTATGGACTTAAACAAGCACCCAAACAATGGCATGCCAAATTTGACCAAACAATGTTGGCAAGTGGGTTTAAAATCAACGAGTGCGACAAATGTGTTTACATTAAAAACACTTCAGGTCATGAAGTCATTGTTTGTTTATATGTTGATGACATGTTGATAATGAGCAAAAGTATGGCAGATATAAATGCTACAAAACGCATGTTGGCTAGCAAATTCGACATGAAAGACTTAGGAGTTGCTGATGTGATATTAGAAATCAGAATTCATAAGACCCCACAAGGTCTAGCATTATCACAATCTCACTACATTGAAAAAGTACTTGACAAGTTCAAGTATTTGGATTTCAAAATTGCCAAGACTCAAATTGACGTGAGTTATGAACTTCAAAAGAATGAAGGTGAAAGTGACTCAAAACTTGACTATGCAAGAGTATTGGGAAGTTTGATGTATATAATGAATTGTACGCGACCAGATATAGCATGTGCTATTAGCAAATTGAGTCGATTTACAAGTCATCCCAATCAAATACATTAGATGGCAATGAAATGAGTTTTGGGGTATCTGAAACATACCCAAAATTATGCTTTGCATTATAACAAATATCCCTCCGTGATCGAGGGATATAGTGATGCAAATTGGATCACACGATCATCTGAAGTTAAATCCATGAGTGGATATGTTTTCACAGTTGGGGGTGGAGTTGTGTCTTGGAAATCATCCAAACGAACGTGCATCGCCCGTTCTACAATAGAATCTGAATTCATAGCTTTAGATAAGGCCGGTGAAGAAGCTGAATGGCTCCGAAATTTCTTGGAAGATATTCCATTTTGGCCTAAACCTTTGGCACCTATTTGTATACATTGTGATAGTGAAGCGACAATAGGGAGGGCAGGGAGCGTTATGTATAACGGAAAATCTCGTCATATACGACAGAGACATAATACCGTTAGACACCTAATCTCTAGTGGTGTTATCACAATTGACTACGTAAAATCAAGAGATAACGTGTCAGATCCACTTACAAAAGGCCTATCTAGAGAGACAGTTGAAAGATCATCAAAGGGAATGGGGTTAAGGCCTAGGACGAGTCATCATGGCGGTAAGTCTACCTAGCAGACTGGAGATCCCTAGAGCTAAGTTCAAAGAGATCAAACAAAGTCATGAATGATGGTTCAACATTGTCAAATAACTCAACCCATTCTCGTGATGAAGACAATGTTCAGAAATAAAGGTAAAGCATTAAGGATTTTTGATGAGTCAATAAAGATTAAAGCTTTTTAATAATTTGCTAAGTCTGGAAGGATATGACCAGATAGTGTGTATTTAGCATTACACGTTTAGGAATCACCTATGTGAGTGTGAAGTGTAAGCCGCTTCAAGGGGAATGAAAGTAAAGGCCCATTCTCTAAGCACTCATGAAACCAGGCGGTGTTCATGGCTGAAACGAACACAACCGTGAGAACCATAGATGGTTAAGGATTGATTGTGTGACTTATGTTGTCTAGGTATACAACAAAGCTCGACGATATAAATATATCAAATCTACCGATTGACCGAGTATATCCGATATAAGTTTACTACGGAAAGTCCAAAGGGAAACCTACTTATCCAGATGCAATTAATTCTTGCATGTAAAACACACACATGTCCGTGCATTCCTTTATTTTATAGCCATTCCCCATTCATGTGGGGGATTGTTGATCTTTAAGCTTAGTGTAGTTTAATTTTAAGCTTAGTCTAGTTTAATTTTAATCTTGGTGTAGCTTAAAGAGAGTGAATGGAAAATGGTGGGAAAAGAAATGGAGGGAAGTGAAATTTTGAATTAGTGCACTTTGTCCCTCATTGGAAGAAGGAAAGAAAATCTATGTGTATATATAGATAAGCTCTTATTCTAGCTCTTAAAGAGTTGAGAAGAAGGCAAGCCTCGCGCCGTCGTCGTCGTCGCTAGCTCGGCTCGGCTTCGGATTCGGATTTGGATTTGGATTTGGGCAAAGATCGATTGATTGATTAATCTTTTTGGAATTAATTAATTAGTGGAAAAAAAATTCAAATCCGGAATGACCCACGACCCGGTCTGGTCCGACCCGTTTTCTTTCCTGGATTATTTTAAATCCGTTTTTAAATTTCCCGCAATATTCATACCTGTTCAAAACAGCTATGGCTGTTCTGAAAGGATTCACACCTGTTCCAATAGCTATGACTGTTCTGAAAGGTTGCAAAACCTTTTCAGAAACAGAACAAAATTGGCTATAAATATACCTTGAATCCCAGATTTTTTACTTACTAAATTTTCTGATCTTCTTCTTCTTCTTCTGCACAAAATATTCCAGTGTGTTTTACAGCCTTCGAGTGGTTCGTTGTTCACCGGCGTTTTTGGTACCAACACTCCGGTGAGTTAAATCGTTCTATCCTGGGAGGATATATTCCAAAACCTCGTGTACTTGAGGGGAATAATTTCCTTAAGGACACACTGTGTATTCAATGGGCTCGATTTTTTCCTACACTGTTTCAGAATTCATTTTTGACGTTCTTGTTCTACTAACTTTCTATTTCTGTATTTTTCAGAAAGTTTAGTGTTTTTAGTTTATTTTACAGCAATACAGATTACTAACAATCTTAAGGAAATTATATTTTTATTTTCTGTATTCTGTTTGTGGAGATTAAAACCTATGTGTTTTCTCCTCCTTCTGAATTTTATTATTCTTCTTTGAAGATATAAAAACTTCATCAGATTTTTGAAATTCAGAAAACGATTTGAAGAACATAAAAACTTCATCATTTTCTATGAAACAGAATATAAAAACTTCGGTTTTTATTTGCTATACATACTATTTATTGTTGATTACAATATTGTTTACTGTTCTGGTTTTGCCATTGATTGAACTCTTCTGTTGTTGACAGTGAGAAATGGTAATTGATAACGAA
Organism: Nicotiana knightiana; assembly: GCA_005239525.1. Classification (NCBI taxonomy): domain Eukaryota; kingdom Viridiplantae; phylum Streptophyta; class Magnoliopsida; order Solanales; family Solanaceae; genus Nicotiana; species Nicotiana knightiana. Next base: position 18,759 of record ML435637.1, read on the forward strand.
AATTCTTCTACTGCTGTTGCGGTAACGACGATAGCCTCGTCGAGCCGGACTGCTGTTCCACCGGCAGAAAAATTGAGGAAATTTTTTGGAGCCAATTTCAAAGGATGACAACAAAGGGTGTTCTTCTGGCTTACCACAATTGGTATGCAGAAATTCACTAGTGAAGAGCCTCCACTGCCTGCTGCGGACATGCTGGACAATGAAAAGTTCATGATTGTTGAGGCATAGAAGCAGGCAGATTTTCTTTGCAAAGGCTATATTTTAAGTGCTTTAGAGGATGACTTGTACAATGTGTACAGTGCGATAAATATTTTGAAAGAATTATGGAACGCATTTGAGAAGAAGTACAAGACAAAAGATGCATGCTTGAAAAGTTCGTGGTTGCCAAGTTTCTAGACTATAAAATGATAGACAACAAAACTGGAGGAACCCAAGTTCAGGAACTTCAACTTATTTTTCATGACCTTATTGCTGAAGGTATGGTCGTGAATGAAGCATTTCAAGTGGCTGCAATGGTTGAAAATTTGCCTCCTTCGTGGAGAGATTTCAAGAACTATCTTAAGCACAAGCATAAAGAAATGAAGTTGGAAGATCTTGTGATTCGTCTCAAGATTGAGGAAGACAACAAAACAGTCGAGAAGAAGTCTCGTGGAAATTCAACGATCATGGGAGCTAATATCGTTNAAAAAGGAAATTCAAGGGCAACTGCCACAACTATGGAAGAGTGGTCACAAAGCCCCTGATTATCGTCTCCCAAAAAAGGATAAGAAGAAGGGACACGCCAACATAGTGGAGAAGAATGATGACATTCATGATCTTTGTGCAATGCTTTCGGAATGCAACTTAGTTGGGAATCCTAAGGAGTGGTGGATTGACTTCGGAGCCACTCGACATGTTTGTGTTGTCAAAGAAGCATTTGCTACTTACTCTATTGCTAGTCCCGAAGAAGAGATTTCCATGGGAAATAATTCAACAGCCAAGATTGAAGGTTATGGGAAGATATTCCTAAAGATGACTTCCGGCAAGGTGTTAACGCTCAACAACGTTCTTCATGTTCCTACTATTAGGAAGAATTTAGTTTCTACTTCTTTACTTGTGAAGAATGGATTCAAATGTGTATTTGTCTCTGATAAAGTTGTTGTGAGCAAGAATGAAATGTATGTTGGAAAAGGCTACCTCACGGAGGGCCTTTTCAAACTCAATGTAATGGTTGTTGATAGTATGAATAAAATTTCAGCTTCTTCTTATTTGTTGGAGTCAAATGATTTATGGCATATTCGTTTAGGACATGTCAATTATAAAACCTTGCGCAAGTTAATTAATTTAGAAGTATTTCCTAAATTCGAGTGTAATAAATCGAAATGTCAAATATGTGTTGAATCTAAGTTTGTAAAACATCCTTATAAGTCTGTTGAAAGGAATTCAAATCCTTTAGACTTAATTCATACTAACATTTGCGATATGAAGTCGACACCATCTCGAGGTGGGAAAAAGTATTTTATTACTCTTATTGACGACTGAACTAGATATTGTTATGTTTATTTGCTTAACAGTAAGGATGAAGCAATTGAAGCATTTAAGCAATACAAGAACGAAGTAGAGAATCAATTGATTAAAAAGATCAAACTGATTAGAAGTGATAGAGGTGGAGAATATGAATCTCTGTTTGCAGAAATATGTTCAGAATATGGAATTATCCATCAAACTACTGCACCTTACACACCTCAATCCAATGGAATTGCGGAAAGAAAAAATTGGACATTAAAGGAAATGATGAATTCTTTACTAATAAGTTCCGGATTACCGCAGAGTTTGTGGGCGGAAGCAATCCTTACAGCTAATTGAATACTCAACAGAGTACTCCACAGCAAAACGCAATCTATTCCATATTAAAAATGGAAAGGAAGAAAACCTAACTTGAAAAATTTCAAAGTGTGGGGGTGTCTAGCAAATATACAAGTTCCTTTACCTAAAAGGGTTAAAATCGGACCATAAATAGTAGATTGCGTTTTCATTGGATATGCTACAAACAGTAAAGCATGTCGGTTTTTGGTCCATAAATCCAATAATCCCGAGATTCATGTTAATACGGTAATGGAATCAGATAATGCTGAATCCTTTGAAAGAATTTATCCGTATAAAACTGAATGCGAGCCGTTAAGTGAAAGACCTAAACGATCTCGGGAAGAACCAAAGGAAAATACTCCAAGTGTAGAAGATCCAAGGCGTAGAAAACGTCAAAGAACATGTAACGACCCGACCGGTCTTTTTGCGTTATCGGACCCTGTTCCCCTATATGAAACTTCCCATAGTGGATTTTTATAACTTATGATTTACGGGGACTGGTGGTCCGGGATTCGTAGGTGTTTAGAGTGCTATAGGAACAAATGGTTCCTTAAGGTTGGCCTTTAAGGCCTAGTTTGACTTCGGTCAACATCTTAGGCAAACGACCTCAGAATTGAGTTTCGTCAGTTCCAGTAGCTTCGTGTGATGATTTTGTATCCGGGCGTATGCTCGGAATGGGTTTCTGATGAACTGAGAGCGTTTCAGCACCCAATATTGAAATAAGAAGTTCCTTAAGTTCCTATTGTGGTTTTGGACGTGTTTTTGTGTTATCGAGGTCCGAATGGAACTACGAGACCGAGAATAGTTCCGTTATGTCATTTATGAATTTCATGCAAAATTTGGTGTCATTCCGAGTAGTATAGGTCGGTTCGGCGCGTTGTTAGCGAAGTCTAGAAAACTTAAAGTTCCTAAGTTTGGTTCATGGGGTTTTGAGGTGTGATTTTGAGTTTTAGTGTTATTTTAGGTGTTCCGAAGGCTCGAGAAAGTCTGTATTATGATTTGGGATTTGTTGGTATATTTGGACGAGGGCTCGGGTGGGCCCAGGGGCCTCCCGGGCACCCAACGAGGCTAAAAACCAGCTAAAATAGCTGCTGGTGCACCTGTTCTGGTGTGACAGCAGGTGCGGTTGCCCAGTTGCAGGTGCGGGACCGCTCCTGCGGTCCCAAGCATCGCAGGTGCGACCCCAGGTGAGGTCCTCCTTTCCCGCATGTGCGGACAAAGGTCTACAGGAGCGGAACCGCTGGTGCGGCCATCCCTCCGCAGGTGCGAACCCAGCCCTTCCCGTCCAGTTCTGCAGGTGCGAGCCCCAGCTCGCAGGCGCGAGACCGCATGTGCGGTCCTCGAGCCGCAGGTGCAGAACCCCTGTAGGCCAGGCAGTGTGTTTCCTTTCAAACACGGGATTTCACCCCTTTCTTTCATTTTCCACCACCATTAGAGACTTGAGAGCTTGGGGAAAGAGGTTCCACGACCTAACTACTAAAGAGGTAAGTAACTTCCACTCTAAAACTAGTTTCAAACATGAATTACTAGTTAAACTCCCTACTAAATCATTGAAAAATCAAGAATTGAGTAGTAATTTAGGGTTCTTGAGAAATTGGTGAATTACCCATTTATTGCCATAGATTCAAGTAGAAATCACATATTAACGATCCTTAGGCTTCGGGTGAGCGATTCCTCCGCGAGTTTTCAAAATTCGAGCATGCGGGATCGGGTTGGATTTTGGGAATTCTTCAAGAATGTTAAATTATTGAATAAATAGGATAATTTCCCTACTTTGAGCATGCATTGATGTCATTGTACCATATTCTGCTAGTTGCGAGTCCTCGAGTGTAGAGTTCGGAGTTCGGGCGCATCCTTGGTCCGAGGGGTAGATTCGACACGAGGTGAGTCTCCATTATAACCTTGTAAGGGGGAATTGTCTCCCTAGGTGATTTAAATGCTATATGTGATAATTTGTGGGGCTACGAACGTACAAAGTGACGAGAGCCCGTATGTAGCGACTATTGCTATTATGTCCGGGTAGTTAGACCCACATCATGCCTTGTGTTTTACTTGATATGAACTATATGCGTAATGAATTAACATTACATGTTGCTTATGTCCCCGAAGTTATGAAATTTGGGAAAAACTTGTAAGAAATTTTTCACGGAAAAGTATTCTCTTTTAAAAAGGAATAATGTATGTGCATGTGACCGCGCTTCGCAATTTACATTCTACGAGCGGAGTGTGATTTCCCCCACTCTTATGGGAACGGGCCGTACGCCATGGCGGATTGAGAGATGCACTTTTGGTACGGGCCGTTCGATCCTCGACAGTGCATAGAGGGATTGAGAGATGCACTTTTGGTACGGGCCGTTCGATCCTCGGCAGTGCATAGATGTGAGTACTTTATGGAGAGGTTCACTTTTGGTACGGGCCGTTCGATCCTCGGCAGTGCACGGGCTTCACTATCTTATGACTCCGGCCGGTTGTCCTTACCCTGCATGCGTATGATTTATTTGTTACTAATTTCATGAATATTGTTCTGACAGATATTTGGGGAAAGAGTGAAGTGGTAATTGTTTTATTTATTCCCAGTATTCTTCGTGGATTTCAGTATCTTACATATATACTTGTTGCTCACTGCCTCTACATACCTATTATTTCCATTACATTCTGTTAAATTATACTGTTGGACCTTAGTGAGTGTTATGTCGACCTCTCGTCACTACCTCTTCGAGGTTAGGCGGGATAATCACTGGGTACATATATATTTATGTACTCATGCTGCACTTCTGTACTTAATTGTACAGGTTCTGAGGCTAGTGCTTCTGGTTATCCGACCAGAGCTTGACATATATTCTGGACCTGACTCCACGGTGAGCTGCATCCCTTGACGATTCTCAGCAGTGCTATGGAGTTATCTTTTGTTTATTTCTGTCTACTTCTCTCAGACAACAGTACAGTTTGTATCATCTTTTGTATATTCTACTAATTCGCCTGTTGACTTGTGACACTAGTTCCTGGCACGCACATAGTAGACTCTTTATTTTGGGACTGTATATATATATTGGATCATGATCATTGTGGCTGTATTTACTTAAGTTGGTCAATGTTTCCGCTTTTATTTAAATGATTTAAGCTTAAAACTTTGGGAATATGTGGGGTTGGTATTTTAAATGAAGATAATCTCACTAGTAAACAACTGTTGGTTTGCCTGACTCCGGTGTTGGGCGCCATCACGACCTGTGTTGGATTTTGGGTCGTGATAAAACATCTACTTCCTTTGGACCAGATTTTGTGACATTCTTGCTTGAAAATGATCCTCAAACTTTTAAAGCAACTATGTCGTCTTCTGATTCAGCATTTTGGAAATAGGCAGTCAATAGTGAGATTCAATCAATTTTGGATAACCATACATGGGAATTGGTTGATCTTCCTCCTGGAAATAAGCCTTTAGGTTCGAAATGGATCTTTAAACGGAAAATGAAAGCTGATGGCACTATTGACAAATATAAGGCAAGACTTGTTGTCAAAGGTTATAGACAAAAAGAAGGCCTTGATTACTTTGACACTTACTCGCCAGTAACGAGGATAACATCTATTAGGATGTTAGTGGAATTAGCGGCCGTGTATGGTCTTAAAATCCATCAAATGGATGTTAAAACAACTTTCTTAAATGGTGAATTGGAGGAAGAGATTTACATGGAACAACCTGAGGGTTTTGTGGTTCCTGTTAAATAAAAGAAAGTGTGCAAACTTGTTAAGTCGCTTTATGGACTTATACAAGCACCCAAACAATGGCATGCCAAATTTGACCAAACAATGTTGGCAAGTGGGTTTAAAATCAACGAGTGCGACAAATGTGTTTACATTAAAAACACTTCAGGTCATGAAGTCATTGTTTGTTTATATGTTGATGACATGTTGATAATGAGCAAAAGTATGGCAGATATAAATGCTACAAAACGCATGTTGGCTAGCAAATTCGACATGAAAGACTTAGGAGTTGCTGATGTGATCTTAGGAATCAGAATTCACAAAACTCCACAAGGTCTGGCATTATCACAACCTCACTACATTAAAAAAGTACTTGACAAGTTCAAGTATTTGGATTTCAAAATTGCCAAGACTCAAATTGACGTGAGTTATGCACTTCAAAAGAATGAAGGTGATAGTGACTAACAACTGGACTATGCTAGAGTATTGGAAAGTTTGATGTATATCATGAATTGTATGCGACCAGATATAGCATGTGATATTAGAAAACTAAGTTGATTTACATGTAATCCCAATCACATACATTGGATGGCAATAAAACGAGTTTTGGGGTATCTGAAACATACGCAAAACTATGCATTGCATTATAACAAATATCCCTCCGTGATCGAGGGATATAGTGATGCAAATTGGATCACTGGATCATCTGAAGTTAAATCCACGAGTGGATATGTTTTCACAACTGGGGGTGGACCAGTGTCTTGGAAATCATCCAAATGAACATGCATCACCCGTTCTACAATGGAATCTGAATTCATAGCTTTAGATAAGGCCGGTGAAGAAGCTGAATGGCTCCGGAATTTCTTGGAAGATATTCCATTCTGGCCCAAACCTTTGGCACCTATTTGTATACGTTGTGATAGTCAAGCAGTAATAGGCAGGTCATGGAGCGTTATGTATAACGGAAAATCTCGTCATATACGACGGAGACATAATATCGTTAGACAACTACTCTCTAGTGGTGTTATCACAATTGACTACGTAAAGTCAAGAGATAACGTGTCAGATCCACTTACAAAAGGCCTATCTAGAGAGACAGTTGAAAGATCATCAAAGGGAATG
>ML435637.1:25474-62528 GCA_005239525.1 Nicotiana knightiana
AAAATCTCGTCATATACGACGGAGACATAATACCGTTAGACAACTACTCTCTAGTGGTGTTATCACAATTGACTACGTAAAGTCAAGAGATTTTTGGGATCCACTTACCAAAGGCCTATCTAGAGAGGCAGTTGAAAGATCATCAAAGGGAATGGGGTTAAGGCCGAGGACAAGTCATCATGGCGGTAACTATACGTAGAAGACTGGAGATCCCAAGAGCTAGGTTCAAAGAGATCGAACAAAGTTATGAATGACGGTTCAACATTGTAAAATAACTCAACCCATTCTCATGATGAAGACAATGTTCAGAAATAAAGGTAAAGCATTAAGGCTTTTTGATGAGTCAATAAAGCTTAAAGCTTTTTAATGATTTGCTAAGTCTGGCAGGATATGACCAGATAGTGTGTCTTTAGGATTACACGTTTAGGAATCACCTATGTGAGTATGAAATGTAAGCCGCTTCAAGGGGAATGAGAGTAAAGGCCCATTCTCTAAGTACTCATGAAACCAGGCGGTGTTCATGGCTGAAACGAACACAACCATGAGAATCATAGATGGTTAAGGATTGATTGTGTGATTTATGTTGTCTAGGTATACAACAAAGCTCGACGGTTCAAAGATATCAATTCTACCAATTGACCGAGTATATCCGATATAATTTCACTACGGAAAGTTCAAACGGAAACCTACTTATCCAGATGCAATTAATTCTTGCTTGTAAAACACACACACGTTCGTGCATTCCTTTATTTTATAGCCATTCCCCATTCATGTAGGGGATTGTTGGTCTTTAAGCTTAGTGTAGCTTAATTTTAAGCTTAGTCTAGCTTAATTTTAAGCTTGGTGTAGCTTAAAGAGAGTGAATGGAAAATGGTGGGAAAAGAAATGGAGGGAAGTGAAATTTTGAATTAGTGCACTTTGTCCCTCATTGGAAGAAGGAAAGAAAATCTATGTGTATATATAGAGAAGCTCTTCTTCTAGATCTTAAAGAATTGATAATAAGGCAAGCCTCACGCCGTTGTCGTTGTCGCTCACTCGGCTTCAGTTTCGGCTTCAGATTTGGATTTGGATTTGGATTTGGTCAAAGATCGATTGATTGATTAATCTTTTTGGACAACCCTTTCAGAACAGCCATAACTGCTAGAACAGGTGTGAATCCTTTCAGAATAGCCATAACTGTTTTGAACAGGTATGAATATTGCGAGAAATTTAAAAATAGATTTAAAATAATCCGGGAAAGAAAACAGGTCCGACCGGACAGGACCGGGTCGCCGGTCATTCCGGATTTTAATTTTTTTCATTAATTAATTTATTAAATAATTTGAAAAGAATTTTATCCAAAAAGATTAATCAATCAATCGATCTTTGACCAAATCCAAATCCAAATCTGAATCCGAAGCCGAAGCCTAGCCGAGAGAGCGACGACGACGACGGCGCGTGACTTGCCTTCTTCTCAACTCTTTAAGACCTAGAAGAAGAGCTTCTCTATATATACACATAGATTTTCTTTCCTTCTTCCAATGAGGGACAAAGTGCACTANTCATCACTATATCCCTCGATCACGGAGGGATATTTGTTATAATTCAAAGCATAGTTTTTGGGTACGTTTCAGATAACCCAAAACTCGTTTCATTTTCATCCAATGTATTTGATTGGGATTACTTGTAAATCGACTCAATTTGCTAATAGCACATGATATATCTGGTCGCGTACAATTCATGATATATATCAAACTTCCCAAACTCTAGCATAGTCCAGTTGTTAGTCACTATCACCTTCATTCTTTTGAAGTGCATATCTCACGTCAATTGGAGTCTTTGAAATTTTGAAATCCAAATACTTGAACTTGTCAAGTAATTTTTCAATGTAGTGAGACTGTGATAATGCTAGACCTTGTGGAGTTTTGTGAATTCTGATTCCTAAGATCACATCAGCAACTCCTAAGTCTTTCATGTCGAATTTGCTAGCCAACATGTGTTTTGTAACATTTATATCTGCCATACTTTTGCTCATTATCAACATGTCATCAACATATAAACAAACAATGACTTCATGACTTGAAGTGTTTTTAATGTAAACACATTTGTCGCACTTGTTGATTTTAAACCCACTTGCCAACATTGTTTGGTAAAATTTGGCATGCTATTGTTTGGTCCTTGCTTAAGTCCATAAAGCGATTTAACAAGTTTGCACACTTTCTTTTCTTTACCAGGAACCAAAAAACCCTCAGGTTGTTCCATGAAAATCTCTTCCTCCAATTCTCCATTTAAGAAAGCTATTTTAACATCCATTTGATGGATTTCAAGACCATACATGGCCGCTAATGCCACTAACATCCTAATAGATGTTATCCTCGTTACTGGCGAGTAAGTGTCAAAGTAATCAAGGCCTTCCTTTTGTGTATAACCTTTGACAACCTTTGATTGTTGATTATTGGTTAAGGGTGTTGTTTACCTTATGGGTGATGAAGAATGATGTTGATTATAACCATTTGAGACTTTAGAACTTAGCTAGGAGCAAGAGAATGGGTTTTTGGGGTAAAGAAACACCATTAATGAGGTTTATGAAGCTTTATACTCACCAAATGATAGATAAAATGCCTAAGGGACCAAAACATGAGTAATTTTGCTAATATGAAATCTCTTTGACTTGTATTGATATAGATTAAAGTTAAAAGGACTGACGAATGTTGTATTATGCTCAAGAGTAGGAAGTTAATGATTCTCCCTACATTACGTTTCTTTTACCACGTTACTAATTGTCTCAGAAATATAGTTAAGCCTAGTTCCTTGAATAATTGCAGAACTTCTATTCTCTAGCTTCGTAACTCGTTCATGACTTTCATTCTGAACTTTGTGAAATTAGTGCGTAATCAATATAGACTTGGGTTTTATGCCCATGAGTCTCAGTGTAGATTACTCAACATGTCATAAACAGTTGAAGTTTCAATTTTCATAATCATTTCACGAAAATATGTCTCAATCTAGCTCTATTCAGCATTCAAGTATGATGTAACTCAGTATGGTTCAATATTTCAGCATCATGTATTCCAGTATCATGTATTTCAGTATGATTCTCAGTTCCTGAATGTTGAACACCTGTATTTGGGCATGAGGCCGCAGTTTATATGCTTTATGCATGTTTGGGCCTGAGGCCGCAGTTTATGCTTTATGCATTTTAGGACCTGATGTCGCAGTTATGTATACGTATACTTGGGCCCGAGGCCGCAGTTTGTGCATATATATATATATATATATATATATATTGGGCCTAAGGCCGCAGTTTAATATTCATAAATATGTTGTTCTTCATTCAGAAGAGGGAGTATTCATATCCTTACTTCCTTTCAGTTCAATTATTAGTTACCATTTTAGTTATTGGTTATCCTATCAGTTACCAGTATTTAGTTCAGTTATCAGTTATCAGTTATCAGTTCAATTATCATTTCAGTTTCAGTTTCAAAATAGTTATCATTTCAGTTATCAATTATTAATTCTCAGTTATCAGCTTAGTTTCAGTTTCAGTATTTATAATTCTTTGTTTCAATTGCTTTACAAACCAATGCAATTCAAATGTATTGACGTCCCTTTTTGACCGGGTCTGCATCTCTTGATGTAGGTAATAATTTACAGGTTGATGATTTAGAGCGCTAAGATTCTCGTACAGCTATTTGGTGATCCCCAGTTCTTTTGGGGCATTATCGTTACCTTATAATCTTCAGTATATTTAGACAGCCGGTGTTTTCAGTATTTCATTAGAGGCTTCATAGACTAGAGTTACAGTTAGACAGAGTCGCACGCTTTTCATATTAAGCCATGTTGGCTATAAATGTGTTTCGGAATTGTATTAGTATTTTCGCACTTTGATTTATATCATCTAGTCTTTTAGTATATCAGCAGGTCCTTTTTTTTTTCCCGCATTCAGTATGTTATGATATCACATGTTGATTCAACTAGCAAGTTGGTTTGCTTGGTCACATGAAGTCAGGCACCGAGTGCCGTGTTACGTCCAGGCCCAGGTTCGGGGTGTGACAGTCCAAAGATTCGGCTTAGGTATGTTAAGGCTAAACCTTCTTTATTTTGGCATGATCCAAGTAACGATACATAAACTTAATGTTATTCCATAAGCGGTTGTACTCTTAGTAGTAAGGATGTCTATTTGTTCATTCTTGTAAAATGACAAGTGTCTAAGAACGCGCGTTGCGCGTGTACTCTATATTAATGAATATAGATTTTAAAAAATATTTTGAATTAAAAATAAAAATTAAATTTAAAAAAATAAAGTTCCTAAAATAATGCTAACTTTCACTTAGAGGCATGCATAGGAATATAAAGAAATTCTTCTCAAAATCGTACTCCAACTTTTGTAAAACTCACAAGTAATTGTTAGAACATTTGTGGTTATTCTCCTGAATATTTTGCTTAAAATCATCAAAGGTATATGGAGGCTAAGGTATTACCAAGACATCAAGTCAAATTACCTGCTAGGTGTATGATTGTACTTGACAAACTAGAACTTTCCTCCACCAAATTTATCCTTACCAAGGATAAACTTTGCAAACTTTTCATTCATGACTCCATATCTAAATGGGAAAAGAAGAACAAATAGAAAGTGGGAGAGTTGGAGGCTGTTGTGTGCTTGGAGGAAGAAATAAGGTTGAATATCACATACTAACAATGTACTAAATTAATCATTAACTAATTTTGGAATAAAATGGTGTCAGAAGTTACAACGGATGACTTTTGAGTTTCTTCATGTAAGTTGAATGATTAATCAGTTTTATTATCATTATTACTATTCTTCAGCTAATTAACTATAAGTTTTATCATTTCATTTATTTATGCAATGAAGATTTTATACTGTTGAGACAAAAAGAATGATAGAGTGAGAGTGAGAAAGGTAAATATAAGATAGTCAATTAACTTTTAAATGAGCATTTTGGAAATTCAAATTTTAACTTAAAGACTTCTTTCTTTTAGTATATTATGATATTCAAGCATGTTTAAGTATGTTCCTAAGTCTCTATTTAAAGATACTTAATTGTGAGACACCATCATACCACAAATAATATGAGAACTGACGCATCCATATGTATTATTTAAGCATAAAGATAATCTGATCCTTCTCAAGGATTATGCATGAAATGATTAAGTATCTACTCTTCTGACAGAAATAAGATAGAAATAGAGAAATTTAGAAACTCCATATAGGAAACAAATAAAATGAGGCATAAAGAAAAATTTATATTCCGGAACTTGCGTGTATTTTTCCTAGTTTTGTAAGTTGCAATATTCTCCTTATCGGGACTTCATATTCATTTGAGTATTTCCTTCTTCCAGTCAGGAGCGCAGAGAGTCTATATATAGAGTAGTACAATATTTTCATTACCATCGAGCTATAATCGATGGACAGGCCCCTATTGGGCAACCTTGGATCAGATAGTAAGTTATATACCGAGCCTACTGTGGCCGAATGCCTATGAGCGAGCCTAGTTGGTCGAGATACAGAGCCTAGTATGGCCGAGCGCCTATGAGCGAGCCTACTATGGCAGAGCAGTTATATATATATATATATATATATACACACACTTACCGAGCCTTATATGGCCGGACAACTATTTTACTTACTATATTGAGAAAGTTGAGTCAGTATCAGCAGGTAAGCATACCATCAGATTATCTTTGACTTCCAGCTACCTGCAATTACTATATTATCAGTTTAGTTTCAGCTTTCAGTATATTGCTTACATACTCGGTAAATTATTCGTACTGACGTCCTTTTGTTGGGTACCCTACATTCATGCCTGCAGGAATAGGTAACCAGTTTGATGAGCTCTCATAGTAGACGAGATTGGCATTTAGCTAAGAATTGGTAAGACTCTACCTCATTCGGAGTGTAGTCAAGTCTATGAGTTATCGTGTCAGAGTTTTTCTACATACTTATGGGTAGGCTGGTACCCTGTCCCGTTTGATGTCAAATAATCTTAGAGGCTTTGTAGACAGAGGTTCATTTTGTACAGTACATCAGAGGCCTTGACGGCCCATATGTCTTTGTCTTGAGAACGATAGTTTACTGATACAGTGTTTCCCACTTACAGTTGTACATTATGAGTTGTAACCATGTTAGCCCATAATAGTAACCAAAGGAAGGGGTTCAACCAACACGACCTATGTATGTTGTAATTTTGATCGAATGATTATGAGTTACATAGTGGTTCGCTTGGGCCAGCTCGACACCGGGTGCCAGCCACGCCTCCCTAGGTTCGGGGCGTGACATTGATGGTAACCCGCGAAGAAATTTACAAAGGACTAGAGTTCATTCTTGGCGCAATTGTCTATCACAATGTGTATATTTGGTAGCGGTAAATCATCCTTGGGACTTGCTGTTTAAATCCCGATAATCAACACAGACTCTAACTTTCCCATCTTTCTTCGGAAGCGGTACAGTGTTGGCCTACCAAGTTGGGTACTCAACTACCCTTAGGACCTTTGCTTTGATCTTTTTGGTAACTTCCTCCTTGATTTTCAGGCTCATGTCCGGCTTGAATTTCCTGAGTTTCTGCTTCACTGGCGGACACATTGGATTTGTAGGTAACTTATGAGCTACTATGGATGTGCTCAACCCTGTCATATCGTCGTATGACCATGCAAAGATATCCTCGTATTCTTTCATGAACTGAATGTATTCTTCTTTCTATGATGGTGACAAATGGATGCTTATGGAGTTTCGTTGATGGTTTCAGAATCTCCCAAGTTGACTATCTCGGTCTCGTCCAGGTTGGACTTGGGCTTGTTCTCAAAGTTCTCCACTTCTCTGATAATTTCTTCAGATATTACATCCTTTTCTTCTATTTCTTCTTAGTCAGTGTCCTTTTGTTGCGTTTTCTCATTATATGTCACAGTCATTGATTCATCAAGATAAGAAATAGTAATGTTGTAGGGAGAGAGATACGAAAGAAAATATAATAAAACATCAAGCCATTAAAATTTCAAACAAAGTGATTTCAATAACTCAACTAATGTTTTTCGAAACGGAATACTGAAAATATTATTTTTTAAAAAAATCCAAAGGAAGAAATTGTTTTCAAAAGTAAACAATGCTATCAGCCTTGCTACCCTGGGATTCGTCGGGCCCTTGATGGTGTAGCGGTCCAGTTTTTGAGAAATTCTCCCTTTTCCACTGTCTGAATAGTAATGCCTTCTTCCTCCTCCTCCTCTTCAACTATCACACAGCAATCCATATCATCATCTTCCAAAAAATAATTCCTCAATGCAACCAAAGCTTCTTCTTCTTCTGATCCCCATATTATATCGGCCTGATGGAAGGTATGATTCAACTGCGGCACAGGTTGCTCAAGAGGATAGTTTGGACCATGCCATGGTGACGACCAATCCTGATATTCCTACCAGGTGTACTGATATCCAAGCCCAAAGGTTTTACCATGCCGTCTCAATCGCGTTAACACGCTCGATGCAATGCTAAGTTTCTCCCCCTAGCTTCCTTCTGCTCTCCACTACTAGAATAGTCTGACTGATGTAAATGGTATTGCTTCCGTCTCCATGGATGATCACTTCTTGATGGTTCCATTCAAATTTCACATCCTGATAAAAAGCAGACGCGCCAGCCCCAGCGGCATGTATACAAGGTCGTCCCAGCAGCAGATTGTAAGAGGCAGATATGTCTAGCACCTGAAATTCAACATTGAACCAGGTAGGACCCATCTGCAAGCATAGATTAGTTTCTCCAATCGTGGCTCTTTGTGACCCATCGAACGCCTTCAATTTCATAGATCCTACTCGTATTTTATGTAGACGCTTGCCCAGCCTCTTCAGAGTTGTCAGCGAACAGATGTTGAGGCTAGACCCTCCATCTATCAGAACTCTGGCGATGAACTTATCTTCACATTTCACGGTGATGTGCAATGCCCTATTGTGGCTCAATCCTTCAGGTGGAAACTCGTCTTCATGGAAGGCGATCTTATGGCTCTCCAGCACTTGTCCCACCATGTTGGCCATTTCTACGCTAGTAATGTCGTTGGGCACATATGCTTCATTTACTACCTTCATCAAAGCATTCCTGTGCGCCTCAGAATTTTTCTGCAGTGACAAGATGGATATCTAGGCGGGAGTCTTGTTCAGATGATCAACAACACAATACTCCCTTGCTTGTACTTTCCTCCAGAGGTCATCTGGACCAATTTCAATGATGTGTTGTTTGTTGGAAGCTTGCTTACTTGTCTCTCCCAAATGCTCAGGTGTGTAAATTCTTCCCATTCTGGTCATTCCTTGTGCAACGCCGAACTCTTCTATCTTTGCTTTTCCTTTTCTCCTAGCTTTAGCAACATAATCCAAAGGTACAATGTTAGAACTGAAGGGTGGTGTGGATGCCACTATCACTGTGAAAGGTGTGCCCACTTCTACCTCAAACAGAGTGGGTGTAGCTGCAGATGGTGTCACTTTTACTTCAAAGGGAGCCGATGCGGCTACCTCAACTTCAACTGTAGGCTGTACCTGTACCACATAAGGATTGAGCGTGAATGCAGGCTTCTTAGGGTCATCACCTTCCCGAATAAGCCCGATTTATCCCTCGGGATCCCATTCTTCATTAGTTTCTATTACATTGACTCCTTCACTCCTATGATATGGAGGGGGATTATTTTGTACATTGGGTGCGGTTTCCTTTGCCTGTATGACCTTGGTACCAATCAATGTTTGGATCTTGTCTTTCAAGGTGCGACATTCATCAATAGTATGTCCCTTCATGCCGGAATGGTACACACATGTTTTGTTTGGGTTGACCCATTGAAATGAGTTCTCCATAGCCAAGACCGGAATAGGAGTGACATATCCAGCACCTTTTAATCTTTCATAAAACTGGTCGATGGGTTCGGAAATAGGGGTGTATTGTCTGGGTGGTTTGCAATCAAAATTAGGCTTGGGTTTTTGGTAATTTGGACGGGCTGGAGGTGAATGATAATAGGCTGGTTGGGTATTATAGGTGTGGTACGCGGTAGTGGGTTGAGGATATCTAGTAGGTGAAGGTTGGCATGCGGGTGGAGGTGTTTGGTAGACAAATGGAGATTTTGGACCTTTGGCCACCATTATTGTCCACATTGTACTGCTTTATTTGTTGCCTGTAGCACCTCAAAATTCGTTACCATTCCACTTTTGATACCTTCCTGAATCCTTTCTCCGAGCTTGATGATATCGGAGCACTTGTGATTCTCAATGACCATTAACCTCTCATAATACTGTGGATCCTGAGCATTGACAAAGAACTTGTTCATCTTCTCTTCTACTAACGACGTCATGACCTTTGCTGCTTGTAACCTCCACCAAGTAGCATGTTCGCGGAAAGTCTCAGTAGGATTCTTCTTGAGATTCTGGATATAGAAGACATCTGGTGCATTTTGTGTGTTGAATCTGAACCTATCCATAAAGTCTAACGCCATGCTTACCCAATTAGCCCATTTCTTGGAATTTTGAATTATGTACCAAGATAGAGCGTCTCTAGTAAGGCTTCTCATGAACAACTTCATGCGAATCCTTTCGTCCTTTCCGACACGTACGAGCTTATCACAGTAAGTTCTCAAATGAACCTTTGGGTAACATGTTCCATCAAACATTTCGAACTTAGTAGGTTTGTAACCCTCGGTAGTTCCACATCTGGCGGAATGCACAAATCTTCGTAATTCAGACCTTCGATTCCTTTGCCTCCTTCAACACCCTGAACTCGGATTGTGAGTTTCTTGAGCTCCTCTACCATGTTCTTAATAAGCATCTCCTGATCGGCGGATTCTGGTGCATGTGAGATTGGTTGAGTGGAGTGGGGTAAGGTTTCCACGTATATATGGTTGTTTTGGTGAATGCCAGGAGTTTGAGTGTAGTGGTGATCATTGGTTGAATTTTGGGGATCAATGATATGTTGTGGGATATTCTGAGGAGTGTGATAAGGGGTTTGCGGATATTGAGTTAGGGTAAACTGATTATGAGGACATGTAGGTATGGGTAAAGGATTTTGAGGACGGGTTGCATATTGAAGGGGTGCGGGAGGATTCTACGGGCGTTGGTTGGGTGTGTTCTGAGGAGGTACTAGGTTTTGGTCATTTGGTTGATTAATATCTGGGACATTTAGTGTGAGGGAGAGGCTTGCCAAGTTGCGGATCTTCTCAAGCTCACCCTGCAGTTCAAGTATTTTCTGTTCAAGCCGCAAAACCAAATCATTTGGTGCTAGAGTACTTCGACCATAAGATGTTTCCACATTCTCAGCATGTGTAGCATTGTCTTTTCTGATACCACTCACGTCATCCATCTTAGCTTTCCCTTTGCTTTTCGGTACACTTGGAGGAGGAGGAGGAGGAGGTGGAGGGCCTCTGGATCTGTTATGGTAAGCTGATGATGCCAGTATACGTGAACCAACTTGGGGAATGGAATAATCAAAAAGAAAGAAAAAACAAAAGGTAACCAAGTCAGTGAGAATTCTTGAAAAAGTATTTGCGGTATTTAAACACATATTGAGGGAATGTAAGTTCACACATTAATTTGGGAGCCTGGTTGTTCTCGAGGTAGGCCTAGCGATAAGTAGATTTGGAGAAATTTAATGCCAATAATTGCCTCACTTCATTAACGTAATAAATAAGACGAATCTAAACGACAATAAATAGTTCACTAATGGCACCTGGCCTTATGACATCTGAAAAGTGGTTCTAAAAAAATAAACCTAATCTACTTGGTCCCAGAGGGACCTTCTCCAGGCTTGGCTCTCTTGGCTCCATCGATTAGGTTCCCCAAGTCGCGCATGTCCAGCAGCATGCATGATCTAGTTATATGTCCTCCTTCGCTACCCTCAGCATTCTGGCAGTCTATGACCCTTTTCCTCATCTTCCCTTCTAACTCCATCAGACCCTGCTCTAGATATTCCATCATTTCATTCGATCTAGTAGCCATTTCCCTTCATTCATTGATTAGTTCTATATTGGCCTTGTGTTGCTCCACATGCCGGCCTCGGACTCATGCACTCTTTTGCACAGTCTATTGTACTTCACTGTGCTTCGGTAGCTTCATTTATGACTTTGTTCCCTTGACCAGTCCCTGGCTCGACTATTCCTGATATGCTATTTTCCATCCATAATGGGTAAAAGTACACATGCCCTGCGTGACATCGATTTGGCTCGATGAAGTCTCTTTCCACAATGATCTTCCAGTGCCACATATGTTGAGCTTCACATTTATATGGGATGTCGTCATTTTGGAAATCCACCCTATAGTGACTCATTTTGGAAACTCGTGGTATGATCAGCTTTCTACCAGCCTGTCTCATGACCCTGATGGGAACATAGAGGTGTATTATTTAACAAAAGAATTAGACGCTTTGACTAAAGCTATTTTAGTATGAACACGGGTTACTGGTGATCGTGGAAATAGAGAAAAATGAATAATAGACAATATTGCAGAAATATAGAAAAGCAAAGTCAATTATATTGGAGAATCAGATGCCTTTACAAGCTGCATTCCCCTCCCTTATATAGGAGATTCCTTGATATAACGTACAACCCTTGCTATGGTTGCTCATTAATGACTAATTATGACATTAATGAGGCGTTACAAAGGATAACGGTAATCGGGGTACAGTTACATAACATTCGAGTAATTAATTGTGGGCCCTTGAATTTGCCCGTAGCTTTGTCTAGATTCATTCTGACCGTGCCTCTTCCCTGTTTTGATCAGGTTGAGTTTCCCGTGGCTGATAAGCTCAAGGGTTTATTGAATTGTGCCTCTTTGTTCCGTACCTCTTCAAAGAATCACATACAGCTGTCGCGTTCTCCTGTGTCCACATAACTGGCTGAGTTGTCAAAAGCTGACTTACGTGTGAAACTCTATTTTACCAATACAGATAGTCCCCCCACTTACCATATATTTATCGATTAATATTTGGTAAGTGGATATTCATTTATGGCGGGAATATTTTGCTGCCGCTTTTCCTCGAAACATTGTATCCTCCTCTACACCATAGGCGTCGTTTGTCACTTCCATTTAATGCTCATACCACGTGTCCTTTTTGAATTGGTTCTGCATTTACTCGGCACCTTTTATGACTTTTTGCGGCCGTGTCAATCTCGAAGTGACATCTTCAATTATGACTTTTCATTATTATTTTTGTTTTTTCCCATGTTTGACGATTTTCCTGAAGTATAAATACCTTTCTTGCTTTCTTTGCTTCCACAAAACACTTTCTAACTTTGTCTTTTGTAAAGAACTTTCTTCTTGCCTTTGTAAACATGTCTTCTTCAAATCTACCTCAGGGAGTAATAGATATTGAAAATTAAACGCCATCTTCTGCTTTGACTAGGAGTCAGAGGGGTGGTAGACATAGAAGTCTAGGATCCATTCCTTCGAGAGGCTCCTCTTCTTCTCAGATAAATCCTTCTCCTTCCACTAGATCTCTAGTTTCTCCGAGGTTTAGGGTTTCTCAATCTTTTTCTAGAGATAGAGGTGAACGCCTTCGTGAACCTGGAGTTTATGAAATTGTCCCTGTCGAGTTTGTTTTTGCTAGAGATAGTCAAGTTCTTGTAGACCAATCTTCTTCCCTTGAGAGTTTCGAAAGGTATCCAACTCTTATAACTGAGAGTCAGATTTCCCTTGTTCGTAGGGAGTGTTTTTGGAGGTCTGATTTCCCTGTCTATATTCCGAATAGTAATTAGAGAATAACGTCTTACAAGACGGGATATTCTTTTGTTTATACGTACCCTTTCACTCTAGGGTTTAGACCCCCCATAGACCCAGCCATAATTGAATTCTGTTGTTTTTTCAATATCTGCTTAGGACAAGTTGGTCCGCTTGTGTGGCGAGTTGTGGCATGTCTTAGGAGTTTGGTTTATTTAGCCTTCGTTCCTTTTACTTTCAACCATCTTATTCATCTCCTACTCTCCTACCTTATTTCGTGAAGGGGTTTTTAATCTGACTGCTAGAAGCAAAAGAGTGTCGGTAACCCCTGGAGATGATAAGGATAGGGTTTGGTACCTCTGGTATGTTGTTGTACCCACTGTTGGTTTAGTGGGTGAAGAAAATATTCCCTTCCCTGAGAAGTGGAATAGCGCACGTGAGTATGCTTTAGCTCACATTTATTTTTCTCATTTTGACTTGAGATGTTTTATTAACACCGTATATGTTTCTTCTTCTCTCAGCAATCATGGATACTGTTGATAATGTCTCCGGTGTCCGTGATTGGGTAGAAAAGTTGTTGTCCGTTGCTCCTTTAGAAGAGAGATCTTAGATGTACCTCGTTGGGAGGTATGGTTGGCATGTAAAGACCCACAGTAAGTGAAGCTCTTGCTATTGCTTCTTTGAGAGAAGCTGTCTCATCTGTTCCTTTGGCTATTTCGGCTTCTGCTATTGCTTTGCCCATGACTTCCTCGACTCTTCAACCCCCATTCTTGCTACTTTGCCCGTGGCTTCTCCAGCTCCTCAACCCTCCATTCCTGTTGTTGTTTCATCTCTGCATGCTTCCATGCCTTCCGTTAGGGAAGTAGGGTCTTACAACAGAGAGATGCAGAAGGTGGTAATAGAGGTTCCAACTGAGGGGAATCTTTTTAAGAAACGGGTGAGCCCGAAGTATGTCTCAAGCCTTTGATAGGTCCCTCTGAGAAAGCCAAGCTAGCTAGCCACAGTGCTCTTACATGGGCCAATGAGGTCGTGCATACTTCTTTGAAGGTACGATGCAAGTTATCCTATTTCATTTTCGTATATGAAATTTACCATGTCTGACTGGTTTATTTCCTGTAGATTAACCTTATAGGCATGGAGCTCATGAAGAGGATCTCAAACACGGACGAGGAGACAAAAGAGTTGCAGGATGATGCTGTTAATTGGAAAGCACAGTATGATAGCCTAAGGATTGACATGGACGCTTTAGAAGAGGAAAGGAGTACCTTGAAGCGGTAGATGAGGCTCATGGCGGCAGAACTGGTTGTAGAGAAGGCTTCTTCCAGTCAGGCTGATAAAGACAAGAGTGTTCTAGAGTCCTCGTTTGCTGAGAAGCTGTCCTGCGCCTCAGAGGAGATTAGAGACTTGAATAACTTGTTGAGGCAGAAGGAGGAATACTCATGAGAGCTCGTGCAATCACTCACTCATACTCAAGAGTACCTTCATAAGGCTTTAGATAAATCTCAAACTCTAGAGGAGTCGATTATACCGTTAAGGGTCACCCATGAAGCTGCAGAAGCGAAGAAGGACGGATTGAGAGCTAAGCTTCAAGTATGGGCAAGGGATTATGAAGATCTTGAAGACGTGGCTGTTGTTGATGTGAGCTGGGCGTACATGAATTCTCGCCTTGACACATTGACGGAAATGACTCAAGAGGGTTTTGGTCTTAGTGCTGAAATAGCTAAAACCAAGGAAGTCATGGAGAAGGCTCAAAAAGGTCATAACCTTTCTTCACCTGATGGTGAGACTCCAGCCGCTCGTACCTCTTCATCCGTAGTTGCTCCTGCTCCTTCTGCCAGTGAAGTCAATCCCCCTCTTGAAGAAGTTTAGTTGGTTCATCCCCTCCCTTTTTTTTTCTTTGTATCAATTGGTGGTTACCCCCAGTCCTATCGGGAGAAATTTTGATTTCTTTAAAGTCCCCAAATGACAACATAGGGGCACCTCAAAAAATTCAATACGGCTAAGTATAAGTTAATACTTAGTTTTTTGCTTAGCCGTTTTAATATATTAATGCCAATATGACTTTTGTTGAGTTCTTGTTTCACTCCTTAAGTCTTTTGCATGCTTCATTTTTCGAGGTTTTAGTTTTACCTCTG
This sequence comes from Nicotiana knightiana, assembly GCA_005239525.1. Classification (NCBI taxonomy): domain Eukaryota; kingdom Viridiplantae; phylum Streptophyta; class Magnoliopsida; order Solanales; family Solanaceae; genus Nicotiana; species Nicotiana knightiana. The sequence continues at coordinate 40,273 of ML435637.1, forward strand.
AGTTTTGCATGTAGAATGCTTTAGATTACTCGTACCTTTTTGTAATGGGTACGATATCATATTAAATGTGTGTCTTTTTGTAGTAGGCATAGTTTATGGAAGAGGTCCCTTTATAATTGATATGAAGAAGACGTCTCATCTTCATGATAATGCAATAGAGTGACGGGAATTTTTACACATGTTTAAGAATGTTTCCAAGGAAATTTTTTTTTTGAACTTTCATGACATTTTAGATATGTTTGATTATCGTCTAAAACTCATGTTGAAACTATTTTTGTTTAACAGATTTGATATACTCTTGTATTTCGTAACTGTTTTTCGTAGGTAACAGTTATTTGATATTAATACAAGGGAACAACTATTTTTTACTAGTAACAGTTTTTATAAAGATTGGGATTTTTACCCGCAACTGTTTTTGTTGGAAACAATTTTCTAATAAGTACGAGAGAAATGTTTTCTTATTCGTAACTGTCTTTATTTGATAACAGTTTTCTGAACAAATACAAGGATCTATATCTTTCATCCATAACTGTTTTATTTGATAACAGGTTTTTGAATGAGTACACTGATGATGATCTTTTACCCCTAATTGTTTTTGTTACAACATCTTTGAATAAGTATAAAGATGTACATTTCTTTCTCGTGACTAATATTTTGCCTTTTCACCTGAACATGTTCGAAGGTTTTGGCTTTTTATATTAGGCTTTGTATTTGGATGACTCTTTTGATTTCTTTCGATTCTGCTCGTATCACTTGTCTTGTTGGGTAGATGGGTCTTCAGGCTCGAGCTTTGGACTTTCTGATAGTCTTCTTTGCTTCGTCTTAGCCTTCCATACAATTTAGTCTCCCAAGTGTTTGAGCTTTGAAGAATGAAATCTCGAGCACTTGATTATTCCTTCCTTGTGGTCCTTTTCCTGAAAAGGAAAAACATTCCAGACTCAAAGGTATATAGTTTTTTAGGTGATGACTGCTTAACCCTTTTAAAACGTCCATCAGAAAGTGTAATCCTAGACCGGGAATTGTGTTACTTCATCGCGTCTTTGCAGGTCTAATATCATCATCTGGTGATGGGTTAGCTTTATCCCTATCATCTAAAAAAGTTAGTAAAAATTTTTAAATGTTCAAAATAAAATTGAACGTGTGATAACTGACGGGGGTATTCTTTTCCTTTAGAAGTAATACTTCTTTAGGTGGATGGCATTCCAGCTTGTTGGTAGAACTCTGTCGTCCATAGCTTCCAATTCATAGACGCCTTTCCCAACTATGCCTCGGATTTTGTAAGATTCTTCCCAGTTTGGATTTAGCTTTCTTGCACCTGCTTCTTTCTTTGATTGAAAGACTTTTTTGAGGAAGAAATCCCCAATCTTGAATTACCTGAGATGAGCTTTACGGTTGTAATAACGCTCTATGATTTGTTTTTGAGCTGCCATCCGTATCAGTGCTGCTTCTCTCCGTGGTTCAAGCAGGTCCAGATTGGTCCTCCATTCATCGTCGTTTTCTCCCTCCATGGCTGTTGAGAACCTTATGCTTGGTTTGCCAATCTCCATATGTATTAAGGCTTCTGAGCCATGAAAAAGTGCAAACGGAGTTTCCCCCGTGGATATTTTTGAAGTTGTTCTGTATGCCCATAGTATCGCTGGTAACTCATCAGGCCAGTTTCCTTTGGCTTTATCCAGCCGCTTCTTTAGATTGTTGATGATGACCTTATTCGTTGACTCAGCTTGACCATTAGCAATGGGGTGGTACGGCGTTCAAGTGATCCGCTTTATTTGCCAACTTTTGAAGAATTTTGTGATTTGCGAGCCTATGAATTGTGGGCCATTATCGCACATGATTTCTTTTGGTATTCCAAAGAGGCATATTATGTTCCGCCATAGCAAGCTTTAACTTCCTTTTCTCGCACTTGTTTGAACGCTTCTGCCTCTACCCACTTTGTAAAATAGTCAGTTAGCATGAGCAAAAATCGTACCGGTCCTTTAGCTATGGGAAGAGGTCCCACTATGTCCATACCTCATTTCATGAAAGGCCATGGGGATATTATTGGATGCAATAATTCCGCTGGTCGATGCATGTTATTAGCTAACTTTTGGCACCTGTTATGACGACCCAAAGGGTGATCACCTATGTTATTACCCACCCCGTACTTCCGAGGCCTTAAAAACCTCATTTGTAATTGCCTCAATTTGCGTGCGCAGTCCGGGCGTGTAGCCGGACAGCTTAAATATAAAATTTTGTGAAAAGTACTAAGATTTGTTATTAAAATGAATAAATTTGGCTTCGGTCAACATTTCGGGTAAACGGATTCGGACCCGTGATTTGACGGTCCTGAAGGGTCCGTAGGAAAATATGGGACTTTGGCGTATGCCTGGAATCGGATTCCGAGGTCCCAAGCCCGAGAAATGAATTTTTGAGTAAAATTGTTTTTTTAAAATAATTAAGAAAATTGAAAATGAAATCTGATTAGAAAGTAATGGTATCGGGCCCGTATTTTGGTTACGGCGCACGGTACAAGTCTTATATATGTTTTAAGCACTTTCTGTGAAGTTTGGTTGAAATCGGATTTCGTTTGTCGTGTTTCGGGCTTAAAAATGGAAACTTTGATGTTTTTAGGAAATTTGATAGATTTCATGGATGTTGAGGTTTAATTCTATTTGTATGATGTTGTTTTGGCGATTTGATCGCACGGGTAAGTTAGTAGGATGCTGTCTGAGTAATCTGTAAAATATGGTGTCGTTCCGAGATGTATAGGTCAGTTCGACACGTTGTTAGTGAAGTTAGAAAACTTAAAATTTCCTAAGTTTGGTTCTTGAGGTTTGGGGTGTGATTTCGAGTTTTACCGTTGTTATGAGTTTTACGAAGGCTCGAGCGAGTCCGTATTATGATTTGAGACTCGTTGGTATATTTGGATTAGGGATCGGCTGGGCCCAGGTGCCTTCCGGGAACCTAACGTGGCTAAAAACCAGCAAACTCAGCTGCTGGTGCACCTGCTCTGGTGTGATCGCAGGTGCGGTTGCCCAGCATCGCAGGTGCGAGACCGCAGGTGCGGTCCCAAGCACCGCAGGTGCGATCACCAGTGGCCTGGCCAGCCATCTCAGGTGCGAGACTGCTGGTGCGGTCTCTACTTCGCAGGTGCGAGATTCTTCTCGCAAGTGCGAGACCACAGGTGCGGTCCCCAGAACCGCAAGTGCGAGTTCACTGTTCAGGCAGTAAGTAAAATGCGGGTTTTAAACCCATTTCTCTCAATTTTCATGTCCTTCCTTAGAAGAATTCCTCCATTGTTGATAGCTTTCGACCAGACCTTGTGAGGTAAGTGAATCCCACCCATAAACTTGTTTCATGCATGTATCTTAGCCTAATTAATTACACAAATTAGTGCCAAAAATTCAAGAAAATGGGTAGTAACCTAAAACTTGTGATCACCTTTGAATTTTCAGTGAATTGGCCATAAAATCAAGTAAAAATCGTATATTTATAATCCTTAGGCCTTGGGTGAGTGTTTCCTTCGAAAGTTTCGAGAATCCGTGCGAGCGGGCCCAGGGTCAAATTTTGATACATTTGAAAGTATGCTAGGAAATGGATAATTAGGCCATATAATTGAATCTTTGAATCCTTATTGGTATACTTGAGTTGATTATGCCTAGATAATACTATTCCGGAGTCAAATTCTAAAGGAAAGGCGGTGTTAGAGGGTTGATTGCTATACTTCGGACCCGAGGTAAGTGTTCGGTCTAACCTTAGCTTGAGGGAATATGAGTTGAGTTTTGATTGCTACTTGCTAATTGTAGAGTACGATGTATAGGCATGGTGACGAGTATCTATACATTGGTGTCTAGCATGACCGTGAGTCTTTATATTGTGATAATTTCCATGCTTAATTGATGATTTCTATATGTTGTGAAGAATATGCGAAGGGAATTGTATTCTATAAACTCTGTTGGAGCATTGACTCAAATTGTGTAATGAATAATGAAGAAATATGAGATATTATAGTCTTTGGAGCTTTAGCTCAAGTGATAGGATAGTCATTGACATGAAAGTGAAAAGAAAGAGAAAGAGTTATTGAAATATACCCTTGCCGGGATTTACTTGTGCAGTAGATGTTCCCTTGCCGGGATTTAATTGTTTAATTATTGTTCCCTTGCCGGGATTCCTATATCTATTCTATTTACTTCCTTGCCTTGTTTTTGATTGTTGTTTGGGTGAGGAAGAGTGTTAAAGCACGAAGGGTGATGCCGTTCATTGTTTGATATTGTCTCCCTTGCTGGGATGTTGATGTTCTGTTATTGTTCCCTTGTCGGGATTTCTATATCAGTTTTGTTTACTCCCTTGCCCTTGTTTGTGATTGTTGTTTGGGTGAGGAAGAGTGTTAAAGCACGAAGGGTGATGCCGTGCATTGTTTGACATTGTGAGGGAAGAGTGTAAAGCACAAAGGGTGATGCCGTGCTGTACAATGTACCATTCTGTACCATATTCATTACATTATACATTGCATAGTGATGAAGAGAGTAAAAGCACGAAGGGTGATGTCGTGCCATGATTTACATTGATTACATCATACATTGCATAGTGAGGAAGAGATTAAAAGCACGAAGGGTGATGCTGTGCCATAATTTACATTGATTACATTATACATTGCACAATGAGGAAGAGAGTAAAAGCACGAAGGGTGATGCCGTTCCATGATTTACATTGATTATATTATACATTGCATAGTGAGGACGAGAGTAAAAGCACGAAGGATGATGCCGTGCAAGTTTGTGATTTCTTGTCCTTGTTGATATGCTGGCTTTGTTGTTCTTTTCCTTATTGAGAGTTGTTATATGAAACTGTTATCTCCCCACAGCATGTTTCCCCTTCCTTTGTTAATTGTTTTCTCCCTATATTTCTTATCCGTTGTATATATGTATATATTTATTTGAACTGTAAAGGTTTATTTGGTAGTCTGGTTCTAGCCTCGTCACTACTTAGCCGAGGTTAGGCTAGGCACTTACTCAGTACATGGGGTCGGTTGTACTGATGCTACACCTGCACTTCTTTTATGTTGTGCAGATTACGCACCCGGACCCGGAGGACATCATTAGTGGGAGTGTCTTCCAGCTCATCATAGAGGCCTCAAGGTATACCTGCTGGCGTTCGTGGGCCTTGGCGTCTCTTCTATCCCCTCGTCTTCGATTCTGCCTTGTTTTTCCTTTAGCTTCAAAGGCAGACATGTATTTCCTTTCAGACTTGTATTTAGCACTCTTAGATAGTTCCTTTCAGACATGTGATTGTCTTTATTTAGCTTAAACTGTATTTATTCTGCTGATTTAATTTCGAAGTGTTTTAGATTATTCTAAAAAGTTGAGATTTTCATGTTAGTTTACCTATATACGTTAGCTTGTCTAGCGGGTTCAACGTTAGACGCCATCACGGCCCGATGGTGGGATTTCGGGGCGTGACACCTGTCACATTTGAATACGAAGTTCCATCTTCTTCGTCCATCTTAGGCCAATAGTATCCAGTCCTGATTAGGGTTTTCACTAAGGATCTTGCCCCTGAGTGATTTCCACAGTATCTTTCGTGGATTTCCTTCGTCACAAATTCTATTTGGTTAGGTCCGAGGCATTTAGCTAGGGGTCCTCCAAACATCTTGTGATGAAGCGAGTTATGAATAAGGCAGTACCGTGCAGCTTTGTGGCGAACTGCTTGAGCTGATTTCCTGTCTTCAGGTACGGTGCCACTCTGCAAAAAATTAAGAATTTCATTTTTCCAGTCCCAGGTTAAGTTGTTGAAAGTTACCTCATTCCTGTCATGTTCGATCATTGAATGAAATATTTGGACGACAATTATATTGTCTTTTTTCGTTACTTCCGTGACTGTTGCGAGGTTAGGTAATGCATCTGCTTCTGCATTTTCCTCTCTAGGTATTTGCATTACCTTCCATGTTTTGAATTGTCTCACGAGCTCTCGTGCTTTTTCAAGATACTGTTGCATTCGAGTCTCTCGAGCGACGTAAGTCCCCCGTATATGATTTACCACCAGTTGGCAGTCGTTGTTGATCATAATTTTCTCGATTGAGAGCTCTCCTGTGAGTTCAAGCCCTGCAATAACAGCTTCGTACTCTGCTTCATTGTTAGTTATAGGATAACACTTGATAGCTTGCCGTGTCTTTTCACCCGTGGGTGATATTAAGACTACACCTAAGTTGGCACCTTTTATATTTGAGGAACCATCGGTGAACAAGGTCCATAGGCCTGGATTAGCATCGTTAAAGAGTTGTAACTCTTTTTCTACTTCAGGTACAATGCTATTACTAAAGTCAGTAACAAAATTAGCTAGTATTTGAGACTTAATTGCAGTCCTAAGCTGATAGATTATTTCATGCTCACTTAATTCTATGGCCCACTTGGCTAATCTCCTTGAAAATTCATGTTTATGCAGAATATTTCTTAAAGGATATGAAGTCACAACGGTGATTGGGTGGCATTGAAAATATGGTCGTAATTTTCTAGTTGCCATTATTAAAGCTCAGGCTAACTTTTCCAGATGTGGATATCTAGTCTCAGCATCTAGCAAAGTTTTACTTACGTAATAGATAAGTGATTGTTTACCTTTTTCTTCTCTTACCAGTACTGCACTTATAGCAATTTCTGAGACAGCCAGGTAGATGTACAATCTTTCCCCTTCTTTTGGCTTTGAAAGCAGTGATGGTTTCGATAGATAAATCTTCAGATTCTTGAGGGCTTGCTGACATTCTTTAGTCCATTCGAACTGATTCTACCTTTTGAGAAATTAGAAGAATTTAAAAAGTTTTTCGGAAGACTTAGAAATAGACCTTCCCAAAGCTGCTATTCTCCCTGTTAGTCTTTGAACTTCCTTTTTATTTTTTAAAATATCGGGTATTTCCTCTATAGCTTTAATTTGAGCAGGATTTACCTCTATTCCTCTGTTTGATACAAGGAAACCCAAAAATTTACACTCCAAAAGCGCATTTCTCTGGATTTAGCTTCATATTATACCTGGGTAAAATATCAAAAGCAGTAGAGAGATGTTGTAAATGGTCTTGTGCTTGTGTTGATTTTACCAACATATCATCAATATAGACTTCCATCGTCTTTCCAAGATGTTCTTGGAACATCTTAGTCACTAACCTTTGATAGGTGGCTCCAGCGTTTTTCAAGCCAAAAGGCATAACTTTATAACAGTAAGTCCCCCAGTTTGTAATGAAGGAAGTTTTTTCCTCATCTGAGGGATTCATTTTAATCTGATTATAACCAGAATATGCATCTAAGAAGCTCAATAATTCATGGCCGTTTGTGGCATCAATCATTTTATCTATATGTGGTAATGAGAATGAATCTTTGGGGCATGCTTTATTTAAGTCAGTATAATCTACGCATACTGTCCATTTTCCATTCTTTTTAGGTACTACCACGGTGTTTGCTAGCCAGTTAGGGTATGTTACCTCTCGTATCGAACCAATCTTCAAGAGCATCTGTACCTCTTCGTCGATCACTTGGTTCTTAAATGGTCCTTGCTTTCTTTTCTTCTACTTAATAGGTACGAAGGATAGATCTTCATTTAGTTTATGAGTCATTACTTCGGGTGGAATGCCTGTCATATCTGAGTGGGACCATGCAAAGCAGTCTGCATTAGCCTTTAAATAATCAATTAATTACCTCTTCGAGCGGGGCCCAGCCTCATGCCTATATACATTTTCTGTTCAGGCTTCTGTTTAGATAATGGAACAGCTTCGTGCTCCTCCGTAGTTGTTTTGATGTGCTCATCTTCCTCCGGTTCATGACTGACGTCCGGTCTGGAATCTGCATCTATGTGGTATAGTACACCTTCCGTGGTGACTTGATTCTCCTTCACGTAAGTATTTTCTTTCGTACCCGTTTCAGCAATAATACCTTACATATTTGGATAGTAATTTCTTCGATGCCTGTTTGGGAGGCGTTACCTGCTTGGGAGATTCCCTTATCTCGTAATTCTTCCACCTCTATTTTCATGTTGTAGTGTACCACAGAGTTTATATTTCTTGCGGTCCTGTTGATCGCCTCTAATTTGCTGAATCCCCCATTCAGAGGGGAATTTAATTACCTGATGCAACGTAGAGGTTATTTCTTTCATGTCGTGGATCCATGGCCTTCCCACGATCACGTTATAAGCCATGTCGGTATCGATGACTTGGAACCTGGTACTTTTGATCACCCCCTCAGCATAAGTGATAAGCTCAATTTCTCCTTTTGTTATAACTGTAGAGTTATCAAACCCAGATATGGCTCGTGCCCTTGGGATTACTTGATTCCCTAGTAGCATTTATTCCACAACTCTTAGCAAAATGATATTGACTGAACTTCCTGGATCAATCAATGCTCTTTTTATGTTAGTGTCATGAATAAGTAAGATATTACCAAAGCATCGTTATGAGGAAGCATTAATCTGTCCATATATCTGCATCATCGAAGGTTATATCGTCCTCTTCCATGTTTTCACGAGCCCGTTTTCCATGTGTAATTGTGAACTTTGTGGTTGTTTTACAGACCACTCCGTTTACTTCTTCACCTCCGTGTATCGTGTTGACGAATCATTTTGGAGAAGGTGGCTTTGGGGGCTTCTGCATGTTCCTCATATATGTATGTTTACCTTTATCACTAAACAATTATGTTAAATAGCCCTGTTTCAATAATTTTTCTACTTCACCTTGTAAAAATCTGCAATCCGCAGTTTTGTGCCCATGATCGTTATGGAACTCACACCAGCGATCTGGGTTCCTTTTTCTTGGATTTGACCGCATCTCTTTGGGACACTTAACCTTGTCTCCCATGTTCCTCAATATTGAGACAAGTTCATTAGTACTTACATTAAAGGTATGATCCCCAATTTGGGTATTACCTCTAGGTCGTTCATCTCGATCTTTTCTGGATCTAGACGAGGATGAGACTATGTCTCTTCCTTGTGGTCTATAGTCCGACCTAGTGTTTTCAAACCTGGAATGAATATCGCTTCCCGAGGGTCCTAAGTAAGGATCGTACCTGTTTTTACCCGATCTTCTATCTGATTCAGGACGTCTGGATCTGGAATGATCTTCATCTCTCGAACGAGCAATGATATCTTCTTCTATTCTGCGTTTAGTACTATACCTGTTATATACATCGTTCCATGTTGTAGCGGGGAATTCTCTTAGACTTTCCTTAAGTCTTCTCGTGGCTTCTAAGCTTTTATCATTTAGGCTGCTTGCAAATGCCATGGATGCCCAATTATCAGGCCCCCTGGGTAACTGCATTCTTTCTCTTTGAAACCTGTCTACAAACTCACGGAGTAGTTCCGTGTCTCCTTATTTTATTTTGAATATGTCTTCCATTCTTTTCTCAACTTTTTGTGCACCAGAGTGTGCTTTTATAAATGAATCTGCAAGCTTAGTAAAAGAGTTAATAGAATTTTCAAAGAGAAGAGAATACCAGGTCAGGGCTCCTTTGCTAAGTGTTTCCCCAAATTTTTTGACAAAGACTGATTCAATCTCTTGTTTTGTTAAGTCGTTGCCTTTTACTCCAGTGGTGAAAGCAGTCACATGATCACGTGGGTCAGTTGTTCCATCATATTTGGAACGTCAGACATTTTAAACTTCTTGGGTATAGGCAAGGGTGCCGCACTTGGCTTCCAAGGTTGTTGAGAGTACCTATCAACATCAATGCCTTTGATGATAGGTGGTACTCCAGGAATTTGTTCGATGCGATCGTTCTATTCCTTCATCTGTTTCTGCATGGTTAGCAGTAAATTTTGTAATTCTGAGTTATTAGATATACCTGGTCTCATTTCGAGAGATTCGTTAGGAGTATCTCCTCTTCCTGAGTTTGCCAATCCAGATTTAGGATTTTCCATAGTGATGGTATTATTGAGAGGTGGTGTCGGCAGTGTAGGTAACGATGTCGGTAATCATTTCGCAAATTTTTGCAAAGCTTGGCTCACATACTGTACAATCATTTGCTTTACACGATCTTGTTCCACAATTTGATCATTATCACCATTGTTGTTATTGGATCTTTCTGGGATTGTTCCCTTGAACCACGTGGGGTTCCTGAAGGCGATGGAACTGGGGTTCCACTCCTTTGCTGGTTGTTATCGTTGGAATTTGACATAGTTCAGGGGATATCACTTGAAAAACAAACAAAGATTATCAGATTCCCGGTAACGGAACCAATTTGTTTAACCAGAGAATTAGACCCTTTGACTAAAGCTATTTTTAGGATGAGCATGGGTTACTGATAATCGAGGAAATAGAGAAAAATGAATAATAGACAATATTGCATAAATATAGAAAAGTGAAGTCAATTATATTCGAGAATCAGATGCCTTTACAAGCTACATTCCCCTCCCTTATATAGGAGATTCCTTGATATAACGTACAACTCTTGCAATGGTTGCTCATTAATGACTAATTACGATATTAATGAGGCATTACAAATGATAACGGTAGTTGGGGTACAGTTACATAACGTTCGAGTAATCAATTGTGGGCCCTTGAATCTGCCTGTAGCTTTTTCTAGATTCATTCTGACCGTCCCTCTTCCCTGTTTTGATCAGTTTGAGTTTCCCGTGGTTGATAAGCTCGAGGATTTATTGAATCGTGCCTCTTTCTTCCATACCTCTTCAAAGAATCACATCCAGCTATTGCGTTCTCCTGTGTCCACGTAACTGGCTGAGTTGTCAAAAGATGGCTTACGTGTGAAACTCTTTTTTACCAATACATGTATACCCCTTAACCCGATCAACACTAAGTATGGAGCATCCCTAGACATGATGATGAACTCACTGGTGGGGAACCATTCGAACATCCAGTGGACCTGGTCCTCAGTCAAATTGTCAAAACTTTGAACCCATTCTGTAGCGCTCTCCGGTTGAGCAAACTTGTCTGGGATAAAGGTCATTCTCTTGGGGTGATGAAAACCTATGTGATCATTCCACGGCCTTCATGGAAACTCTTGGCGGTATTGACCTCTATAGAGATGTTCTAGCAACTAAATCTATAGTAGCAGACTACAACCCTCGAAGTGTTTGAACCCCTTATGCAGCGATCCAAGGCCCGATATATGTCCGCTATAATCATAGTGACAATAGTATATGTTTTCCCCTTGATTCCTTCCATTAAGGCTTTGGTTACCATGGCCAGTATGGTGGTGAATCTTGTCCATTTTGCTTGGAAACACTATCATACCCAAGAAGCAGACGATGAATACAAAAACCCTACGATGAATCCAACCCAAGGAAGTGATGGAGAACTTGTCATGAAAGATACGATAAGATTTGTTGTGACCGTATCATTCATAAAGGGAAGTCAAAAGATATGTAGGACTTCTTCAGAGACACCAAGTCTTCATTCTTTCTTAAACCTATCATTTTCAGAAACCCCCTGGGAGTATGATTTTCTTGCACCAATAAACCGGAACTGTCCCAAGGAGTCCAGCAAATCCCCATATTTCCTCCAAAAGAGGGGTCATTTCTATGTTGCCAAAATGGAATACGGCCCTTTCTCCGTCCCAGAACATAGTGGCAGCATCGATCAACATGTTGTTTGGTTGGAGATCTAATAAGTAAGGTATATTTCCCAAGACCTTTTTCACATGCTTTTTGTCTCTTGATAGAAGGTCTTCCAACCAATATAGCAACAATGGTGGTATGTTAGGGACCATGTTGAACCTGGGGACTTCGTGCCACATTTTCTCCAAAAAAAAATAAGGTTAGACCATTTCCCTCTCCGGATTAGACTATTTATACATTAACGATTAGCATATTGACATTCATTTCTCCAAATTAATGCACAGATCGTGGTTGTGTCCGTTGGGATTATGGAAACCCCAGTGGACTTTGGACAAGCCTTTTTCTTGAAGGGGTATTATATGAAAAACATATTAACCCAGGTTAGTTTTGACCATGATGCATGTACATTTATAATCAGAGTAAGGTCTCTATAGAGATCTAGACCGGTACCCTAAAGCGGACAACTTGAGGGGGAAATGCACTGAACTGTCGACTGTACCACTTATCGACTAGTTTTACCGCAAAAAAGCCTTTCCAAATTCAAAATGTTGATATAGGAAGAGCGCAAACACTCATCAAGTGTTGCTATGGTATTAATTATGCACAAGTGGAATATGATGTTGAGCATGATTTATGCAAATAGAAAATAACACATTGTCAAGTATTTGCACGATGAAAATGATAAATGCGGTATTTAATAATTGTGAAGGTGTTTAAGAAAGAAACAAGGAGACAAGCCAGTTTCTATAATAAAGAGTAATAAAACAGGAAAGAGAAATCATAAATGTTTAAAGATAGGCAGATTAATTCACATAAAGTGGGGAAGGGAAGGGGTATGCAAGTATTAGCGGAATAATAAAGACATGTTTAAAGACTAATTCACAAAAATCAAGTTCATTATGGTAAGAGCCTAAAAAGTATCCCCAGCAGAGTCGCCATGCTGCCGTGCCCCCTTTTTCTCGCGAAATCGGGTTTCGATATTTTCGGGACAACTTATTTTGATAGGGTAAGAAATTGGAATTGGAAGAGTCGCCACCTAACGGATTAAGGTGCGTTAGGGAACCTAGAGGAAATAACCCGTTTAACCAGTTTACATCACCAGAGATCGGGTAAGGGATCAAATTACCTTGAGGGGAAGGTGTTAGGCACCCCTAAAGGTCCGCAAGGGTGGGTCCCAGCTGAACTTAAATTAAGTGAATTAGTCTAAAGGGAAGAAAGCAATTTGGACAAATAAATACTCAATTTATTTTTTTTAAACAAGAATAGGGGGTCCTAAGTTTTTTAACCTATATGATCACCCCATGCAATACTTTGTAACTCCCTCAAGTCGGGGTGTTACTCATAGCATTAGCGCACAGACTACCATATCCTTACTATCCAATTACTATCTTTAAATTGTTTCTTAGGCGCTCTAGTTGATTCTAACGCGTTCCCTATGCGTGCACTACCCGTACCTTACCTATGGCCTTGGAGGCATTAGGACCTCTATTTGGGATAGTTTTAGACCCAGCCCATGTTAGTCAAAATGCAAAATCTAGGCGACAAGCAAGAACAAATAGAACTTTCAAATAAGAAGCGAGTATGGGCTCATATTGACCTTCACACATAAGACAACAAAGACACGCAATTGATTTTAAAGTTCCTATAGGTAGTGTATTTATGTGAGAAAACAAATGCAGAGGCAGTTTTATAAGGCGAGTGTTAGGACCTATTGTTTGCCTACTGATTTTATTCAGTATAACCTGGGCACTTCAGGCAGTATCACAATTATAAACCCAGAATTGAATCCTACAGGTATGTTTCCTAAGTGATCGATAGTAACGATTGAATTCAGAATTGAGCCGCAGAATCATATAGGCATGATGTCTACGAGTTTATTAATTACAGACCTATAGACATGACTTCTAATTACTGAATTGATTTAAACCCTATAGGCATGATTTCTAAGTTTGGAATTGATTTTTATCCTATAGACATGATATCTATTGCTGAATTGATTTTAACCCTATAGGCATGATTTCTAAGTTTGAAATTGATTTTCATCCTACAGACATGATATCTTTGATGGATTTATTTAAACCTTATAGGCATGATTTTTAAGTTTGAAATTGATTTTCATCCTATAGACATGATATCTATTAATCATGTGTGGGAAAAAATTATGCAAATTCCGGAAAATCGATCAAATCAGACATCAAGGCCCTATAGGCATGATTACTAATGCATATTTATTTGATTGATAGATCCTATGAGCAGAAGTTCTAATATGCATTTTATATCAATCCTACAGGCATGATTTTGACTATGCAGATGTAAAACAAAGAATTAAAACGAAATTCCTATAGGCAAGATTTCAAAGCACAGTATAGAACTCACACAATTTTCACCAAACTAACAGAATTGACAGCATAATTAAATCCTATATGCAGGATTTCTACCCAGTTTTAAGAAAAGTACATAAGAAAAATCCCCCCAACTTTACTAAATATCCAAAAATCTGTTTATTACAAAGTTATTACAGCCCAGAATAACTGAATGAATTACACAATAATAATAGTTACACTATAGGGAGCCTTCAATAGGCCCAAATAAACCTGGGAACCAGGCCTTCCAACCATAACCACTTTGAAGCACATCATAGTGATTCATAGCAAATCAGAACAAGGTTTCCAGTGTGTCAAAGTTCCTAAAGGCCTCAGGGGACACAAGGCAATGCTCATACCAGAACTACACATTAAGAAGATAGTTCATAAGAGATTGGAAAACCAATACCCAGTGTGTCAGAGTTCACAAGAGTCTCATGGACCCTGAGCAGTGCTCACACTGGGGTGGTTGAGAACCTAAGGGACTAAGAGTGGGGGTTTTGAAATCAGTACATACAAGGAAGTAGGGGCAGATTTTAAAATAGTTTAATTTCAGGAGAAACAAGGTTTATAACACAGGGTTGCAGGCAAAACTGCACCAAGAAAACAAAACAAGAGATGCTCAAACACATAATTGAAGTCTGAATAAGCTAAATACTCATGCTAGTACATAAGACAATGATGGCTTAATCACAGAAACAATTAGGCAAAAACATTTGAGTTGACCAGACATGTTAATTAAACAGACAGGGTATATGGGTTAAGCAATAAGCCAGCTGATTAAATGCTTGTAATGTGTAAAGTTCAGAAAAAGTATAAAATTAACAAACGGTGCATGAAATAAATTAAACCTTAGGCTAACCTATGATAGGATTCATATTATTCAAAGTAACTTAAACAGTGTCACTCATAGAACTAAATGAGGTCATAGAATCATGTAAAAGGACAGAATCATACTTGGAATTAAAATATGCTAGTTGAGCAAAGCATAGAGAATGAAATTACAAAGGATTAGGGCATACCAGTTAAGTAAGAAAGCAAGTAAGTATGCCATAATAGTTAGTTTCCAGAATAACTTGGCCTTGGCTTTCAGCCGGCCAAAACCAAAGACAATTAGCACATAATCAAAGTGAGAAAGCTTAAGTTTTTTGTGGAGAGAGTATGAGAGTTCAAGTCTATCTAAGGGGGGAAGGATAAAGAGTTTAAATAGTACTCAATTAGGCAAACAAATAAGGTAATAAATCAAATATACACAAGAATTAAGTCAGAAGTAAAGAATCAATAAAGTCAGAAGTAAAGAATTAAATGCTTTAGTAAAAAATGAATATAGACAGAGTTATTAAAGAAAAACATAAGATTGAACCAGATTTTGTCTGATTAAAGAGGGTTAAAACCCCTAGTTTTAGGTAAGTAAAAGATTCAACTAAAAAAAGGAGGATTTATGAGTAACATAGTGAATATAGTCGAAGAATAACATTAAAACAAACTAAAATTGAACCAAACCTGGTTCGAATCAAAGATCTGAAAATCTTAACTGAAAGATACGAACATATTCGTACTCACAGATGTTAGGATGAACACAGAAGGAAACAACTAACATATAAGAGATTTTGAACCAGATTTGGTTTGGATCTCTCGAGATCAGCTTGCCATTTGAGGCAAGCAAGTTAAGTAACATCAAAGATGAGTAGCCGCTAAGGAAATAGGACCAAATATGGTAAGGAATCACTAAATGATTCCATTTCTGGGTAGGAATCAAGGGAAATAGGGTGAAGGCAGATTAGGGTTTGAGAAGGTGCGAGGTGAGTTGAGAGGATTCAATGACGGCGGGAAGGTAGGAATGGCGGGAATTAGTGTTAGGGGATAATATTAGAAGAGCAGGTTAACAGGAGGTCGTTGATCTTAGGAGATCGACAGCCAAGATTAAAAAATAGGGGTGGGGCGGGTTAGTTGAATGGGTCGCAACCGGGTTAGAATAATTGGGTCATTGGTTTTGGGCTGGGTTTTGGGTTAGGCATTTTAGGTGTTGGGTTGGGGTAATGGGTAGGCAAGGTCCGAAATTAATTAAGAAAAGAGGCTAGGTTTTAAATACTCAATTAAATAAATAAAATAACTTATAAAAATAATTAATAAATAATAAAAATGTCATTTGTGCATGAAAATGATTTAAAATAATTACTTAAAATTATAAAAATATAAAAGGCCATTTTTCTGTATAAATAATGTAATTATGCATATATGTGCTATTATTACAAAATATTATAATTATAGCCTAAAGATGCAAATATAACTATACATAAAATGTTTAAAGCCTAATACGAATATAAACGGTAAAAATTAAATAATAAATAATAATAAAAATTATTTGTGATGTAATTAACAATTATTTATATAATAAAACGTAGGAATAAATATATTAAAAACCATTAAAAATTATAGAAAATTATGAAAAAATACTTATTGATGTTCATGCACTATTTGAAGGTATATATGCATTATAAAAATATATGTGGAAAAAATTGGGTACCAACAACATGTAATATCTCATTTTTTCCAACTCAGTTGTTATATTGCTACATATGCTAGCAATTGGAGTGTCACACCACAAATCCTAACTCAGGTCGCGATGGTACCCAACATCGTTATCAGGCAAGCAAACATTTACCACTAGTGAGTTCCGTTTACTTACCCAAAACATTTTTACACTTACTCAGTTTAAATTTAAAACGTTCGGTAATAATGAATATCTTAAGTAATTTTTAAACTGAAATGAGAAAAGAGTTATAGTTAACAACTACATCCCAAAAGGATAGTCTACTAGCATGAGTGTCTGGAGCTAGAGTCACAAGTCTACAGGCATCTAGTAGAGTAAAACCAAAAGAAATAAAAGTTTATCCTACTGTCTGGGAAAGTATAGACAGAAATAACAAAAGAAAAGCTCAGATGTGCTGCTGGAAGTCGTCAGGAGAAGCAACTCACTGTGAAGACTCAACCAAGTATAAATCAGGGACGAGCTCCAGGCGGATACTCAGATGCACCTGCCTCAGAACCTAGACAATTAAGTACAGAGCGTAGCATGAGCACATAAATAATATGTACCCAGTAAGTATCCAGTCAAATCTCGAAGAAGTAGTGACGAGAGGTCAACTTGACACTTACTATTGTCCAAACAGTATATCTAGGTGTAAAATTTAAAGAGAATAGAAACTAGACATGGATAATAGAACAATGAATATCAAGCATACTTACGAAACCTGTTTACGAGGCGAAACCCCAACATACTATTACGAATTTATTTTCCAAGACATCTAACAGTCTTAAAGTCATGAATTATATCAAGCAAGTAGCATGCGCACAATGTATCAGAATGTACGGTCTGCGCCAACATAATAATACATGTGCACTACCGAAGGGTTGAACGACGCGAAACATAGATACATCTACTAACCTGCCGTGGCGTACGGACCGCTCCCATGAGAGTAGTGGAAAGAATCACTACGCTCGCGGAATATATATCGCAGAGAGGTCACATAAACACAACATTTTTCTTTAAATCCTTTTCCAATAATAATTCGTTTAAAAACACCAAGTTTTATGATCTCATGAAAACAAGCTTGCATACAAAGAAATCACAAGGCATATAGTTCAATTATGGAATTCACAAGGCATGGTGTGAACCTAACTACCCGGACATAACAAGAGTAGTCACTACGCACGGACCCTCGTCACCTCGTACATACATAGTCCCCACAAATAATGACACACAGTTAAGTACTTCACCTATGGCGACAATTCTCTCTTACAAGTTTAGAAAGGAGACTTACCTCGTTTCAAGCCTACTTCCCGGGTCAAGAATGCGCTCAAATCTCCGAATTGGTCGCCCAAGAACTCGAAGCTAGCCAAACGCTATATAAATAAGTCAATATATGCTCAAAAGTCCACAATTCTCTTACTTAAATGATTAATTCAACCAAATTTGCAAAATCCTAAATGTACCCCCGGGCCCAAATGCTAAGATTCCGGAAATTTTCAAGGGAAATAGTTACCCATAGCCTAAGGATCGATATTATATAGTTTTTGCATGATTTCATAACAAATTCCTTGGTAATTTCTCATTTTTATCAAAAACCTAGGTTTTAATCTAAACCCAAGATTTCTACTAATTTTGTGTGTTAATATACCCAAGAATTCAAGTATTAACCTCACTTTATGGTACGAATTACTTACCTTACAATTGCTAGGTCGAATCTCTCCTTTGCAAGCTCCCCAAGTCGTCCAAGATGAAAGAAAATGGTTTAAATATGACTAAGTCTCGAATTTAATCGATCTGCCCAGCTATCCCCTTCTATGCGAACACGACAGGGGCAGTGCGTTCGCGAAGGCCAATGGCTAGGCCCCCCCTGAAGGCCCTTCTATGCGAACATGGAGGGGTGTTCGCAGCCAAGGAGGCTAGCCAGGCTAGACCTACGTGAACGCCATGGGAGGGGTGCATCCGCATAGCGCAACAATTTGGCCAGCCCACTGACTTACCCTATCGAACGCATGCGAGCCTATGCGAATGCATAGGGTATTTTTTACCCCTGCCCAACTCCTTCTACGCGAACGCGTGTGCACATCCGCGAATACATAGAAGGAAACCAGACTGGGCAAAATCTGGTTTTTAGCATTTAGCTCTGAGGGGTCCGAAACTCACCCGAGCCCCCCGAGACCCCGTCCAAAGGGACTGACAGGACTGTATTCATGATAAAGACAAGCTTGAATTCTTGGAAAGTGAAAAACAACAACGAAACTAAGAATCCGACCCCAAAACCAAATTGAACTAAACTTTGAACTTCAAGTTCTTGAATTCGCTTTCAACACGCCGAACCTACCTATACTACTCGGAATGACACCAAATTTTACGAGCAAGTCATAAATGGCATAACGGAGCTATTCGCGGTCTCGGAATTACATTTGGACCTCGATAACACAAAATCACGTTCTAAACCTCAATTTTTGAACTTAAGGAATCATATTTCACTATTTGGCGCCGAAACGCTCTCGGATCATCCAAAACCTGATCCGAACATACACCCGAGTCCGAAATCATCATACGAATCTGCCAGAACCTTGAAATCTCGATTCCGAGGTCGTTTACTAAAAATATTGACTGAAGTCAAACTTGACCTTTTTGGCCAACCTTAAGGAACTAAGCGTTCCTATACCACTCCAAACTCCCCCAAACCTCGAACCAACCATCCCCGCAAGTTATAAATCAGTAAAAGCAACTACAGGAAGTCTCATTTAGGGGCACGGGGTTCTAGAACATAAAACGACCGGTCGGGTTGTTACATGGAGGGATTTAAATTTTACTAGGGTGTACAAAGAAAATCGCTAAACCGTACAAATTCGATAATTCGAATCAAATCGGGAGAAAAACTCGATTGTGGTCTGGTCTTGAAAAAACAACCCGACCATATTTGGTTTGGCTTGGTTTTAACTAAAAAAAGTCAAACTAAAACCAAACCAACCAGATATTACATATATACAATTTTAAAATATTTTATACATAGAAATATTTATTGTAATGTAATTTATAAATATTTCTTAAACTTGTTCATAATTTTATCTTTAAATATATTATTTAAAGTTTGGACTTAGCATTCTTGAATGGTCCAAAAAATTTTATAGCTCATAAAGGTAGTAAGTAAAATAAAGTTCAAATCAATACTATATTCTAATAAAGAAAATTCAATTCAACGCTAGGAATGACAATAGTGTTGGATATCTATTTTTAGTTTTGCATTGATTTATAATGAAAATGTATAACCTAGTTTATCTTTTTCTTTAGTGCTTCGTTGTGTAATTAATACTAGTACTTATTAGTTGTACTTATTTTAGCATGACCTATATAGTATTTTCAGATTATATTAATTTTATTATGGTGTATTAATTAGTAATATTTTTTTGTGCGATTTTATTATCTTTGTTGTTGAATATTTCACTACTATGTTATGATTCATCTCATATTATTATTTTATCTTCTTGAAATATATATTATATAGTTGTATCCTACTAGGATTAAAATAAATATTTGGAGCACAAGTTACATGTTTTGTGCTATTAAGATTTTACCGGGAAAAAAATCAAAAAAACCAAAAACCGCGAGAAAAATTGAGATTGGAAAACCTGACTTTATTTGATTTGGTTTATAAATTTAAGAATCCGAACCAAGCTAACTTATCTATACCCCTATATTTCACCAATTATAGGTATTTAGATAATACTTCGTAGGAAGGTGAAAATATCAAAATAAACGTATTTATTAAGCTACTAGTTTAACAGTGAAGCAGTTAACATACAATCTTAGCCTAGTCAAAACTGATTAGTAAATCACAACGCATATGTTTTTCGATCATCTCCCAGTCATTTATTTCGATGATAACATCAACAATAGTAAAAAAGTAAAAAAAATAACTTCTACAAAGCCTCCTTCAAAGAGGACAATATGAAACATAGGTATTGGATCTTTCCGTAGTTATTTCCAAAGTTATCGTAAATCAGAAAACATAGAAAAAAAGATCGAAGAGTCTGTCAGCCAGCTATTAAACCACCCCAGCACCATTGTTGGAGCTGAGAACGATCATCCACGGCACCATGACCCGAGGGCTATGGAAGCTATTAATCACGCTCTGGTCCAATAGCCATGTCTCATCAACCAGACTTGGTTTTCTGTCTCCTTAGAACTCAAGGATACAGTGGTACGAGCCTATAGAACAGATCCTGTTCAAGTAAGGTCGTATCCATCCAAGTTGTTTCACTGATATATAAACACTTCCTTGCCTAGGTTGCTTGTCGATGTGGTACTTGGCCGAAAAAAGAAAGGACTAATTAATTATTATTTTTATTGTCTTTACAAGTCGATAATGGTGACAAAAAAGGAAAACCACGACTATGTTTTTGTCTACATCGAAAGATGTTTTAGTTCAGACGTTTGTGGCTGCGCAGAATTCTTCGGTTTCCAATTAATTCGTGTGAATTCTTAGTGGCAAATTTAAGAGATTTATAAACAATCCGAAGTTTCTTTTTATTATATTCATGGAATTCCGCCTTTAAGAAACTCAAAATTTTTAATGCTCAAGAAATCAGTTATAAACTTATAATCAATGGTGGCTTACCTAGAATTGTTGCAAAAGAAAGTGCTCTTTATTCTTGTGAGTATCTTATGTCTTTTTAAGTGTCTGGCTTTGAAAAAATTGGATAAATATTATAGTATTTAATTTGTGTATGATTTCAATAATAAGAGAGTGAGATTAAAGTATTTCACCTAAGTCATATAACTTTGTTTTCTTACACAAAAATTATATAACTATGACTTTTTTTTCTTAAAGTCATATAACTATGTTTTCTCATACAAAAGTCATAAAAGGCCATTTAGTCTATTATATATACGGTGACACTAACATACGTAAGAAATAATAAACTCGAAAACAAACATGTATGGTAGAAGGTCATTTGGTATTAAAGTATTTAAGTATTCTTATTCGCAGTAATTATTGGTATCATTTTCTACTGAGTCAAAAGTTGAAATAAAATTTATTTTACTATAAAATTTTTCAATCAACCTTTTATTTAGTTGATCAATATATTCATTTCTGCTAGCTTAGATATCTTTTTAATTCTACCGTTGTGCAAATTGCGTTTTAATCTAATGATAGAAATATTTCTCTTATTGAATGCACTAACATTGTCATTGACAACCAAGTGTTCAGGAAGAATCAAATCATCTTTTATTGGATGCTCTTCTTCGTTTCCGACACGAAGCAATAAGACACTGATTACTGGATCTGTTCTTACTTTATATTTCTTGTCAGTTGAATCTTTTTCATTTGAGGCCACACGTATAACTTTTGCAAGATAGATTTTGCAGTCTCTGATTTTGTCGATTTTGGAACTATCGGTAGTACTTGAGAAAAATCACCTTCCAAACCATTAATTTTCCACCAAACGGTTCATTTAATATCCAATATATCTCTAGAACTTCGGACATGACCATTTGACACTTAGCCATAAGTGTTTCATCTCATATTATCAATTTTGCTTTCCTTATAATTTTAACCATTGCTCTGCTTTGATATATTTCTGGTGGTTATTTAAGTTGTTTGAAGAGGTATATCAAATCTAAAGTGGGGAGCCTCACAATAAAATTATTTTTGGTACACCACTTGTTATTATTGCTAATAGTGTTGATCACGCTCAACTATGTCTTCTATAAAGACTAAACGGGCGTTGCAAATATAAATCTGGGGTATTAAGCCCAAAGTCGATCCCACGAGGAATTGAACGTATCAATCGAGTTTATTAAATACTAAACTGGTGTTTAATCAAGTTTCT
>ML435637.1:62981-84677 GCA_005239525.1 Nicotiana knightiana
CCTAAATATGCACTCTCTCTCAAGTAGATACATACTAAATAGGCACAGCTAATTGATGGCCATTCAATTAACTACAATAAGAACGTAGTTGAACAAATAGAGAATAATCAATCAAACTATATTAATATCAAACGAAGTTCATCCCCAACGGGTTCTACCAAAACCCTAGATTAAAACTTAGCTACTCATGTTTAAACTAAACAAAACTACAAGAAATTGCATAATGGAAATATAAAATAAGAATTACTAAATTGTAGAAATCGTTGTTCTTGCTCTTCAATAGAATTTTTCTTCTTGTCTACTGTTAATCCACGAAATTCCTCTTTTAGTTGTGTTTTAGGAGTCTATTTAAAGGTTTAGGGCGAACCCTAACCGTGTAGGAGACTTCTATTTCAACTGGAAAACATTTAACTCGTCAAACTCGGACTTGGGCGAAACTGGGGACCTGGCGTTTGGTGGCTAACGCCAGGCAAGGGCTGGCGTTTCAGCCCTAACACCTAGCTAACGCCAGGGTAGGGCAGGTTGTTTGGCTCTGTCGCCCGGGTATCGCCCGGGTGCCTCCTTTCGCGTATTTTTCGACGTATTTGCATCCTTTTAGCCCCGTTTCCATCTCCACTTCACCTACACATGAAATAACTCCATTAAGCACATAATAAGTGTAATTTTATCATTAATGCGCATAAAATGTAAGGTATATCACATGTTAAACTATGCATTTTAGTCTCGCATCAAGTGTCATCTCTCTTAATATGATATTTGCATGTAATGCATGACATAGAAATATTATTCCGATTATGCCGGAGGCATCTACAAATAATAATCTCGTTATAGCAGAGTCGATATTTTATAATATAGTTTTGAAAGCTTGTTCTTGATTAGGATTTAGCTTTGATTGTGCTCCTATGACACTTGTATAGCATTTTGATTCTTAATAATATACTATTTTTTTTAATATGTGTTCTAACACTCTTTTAGTAGAATAAATTTATGTACCCTAAATTTTTTTTTAAAACTTGAATAAGAATTTTACTCATATGATGAATTTAAAAAATAATTGAATTGGATTCTTTTGCTAAATAATGAATTAAAAGATTTATTGGGTTTTAACATAATTTTTTTTTTTTATGTTGATTCAGATCTTATATTAGTTCATCTCTTGTTTTGGATATCAAACTTAAATATAATTTTATCCACTATATATTTTTTTTCAAAGAGTAAAAGATTTATATGACATTTCAGTTTTAGATCATTATGTTTGTAGAATCATTAGTGGTATTGACTCTTACTAACTAATTTTTCTCTTTCTCCAACATTTGTATTCTTAAATATTTTCTTAGTTGTTTTTTAAAAATTGGATATTTTTTAATATTACGCGAAAAATTGATTAAAAAAATATTATTTGAGTAGAAAAATAGTTTAAATATAAATAAAAATATATTAACGTGGGGGTATCTTTTTCTCAATGTCAAATTGTCAACTCATTATGCAATCCATTTAAAGTTACTTTTTTTTTTTTTTGGTATTGGGCATTACAGAGTGGTAACGTATTGCCAATGCGGAGGATTCTTATGAAATTAATTTTATTAAACCCTCCGACATATTTTTAATAAGAATTTAATAGATAAAATTTTATTAATTTTAAATATTAAAAATTAGTATAGAAGTATTGTAGTCCAAAAATAGGTTAGTACAGTTATGTCCTTTCACTATGAGTTCTTCCGCTTAATATTTAGGGCTATTTTAGTATATTAATATTATATTTATGCTTTTATAATAATATTGGCTCTCATTTTTCTTAATGAATTTGCACAATATAATACATTCTCAAACTAAATTAGTAATAGGACATTAAAGTATGTTGTCAAATTAAATTAAAGTAACGGAAATTTTTAAGAAGTATATCGTAAAAGTAATAGGATTACATGACTAAAGATATTTACTTGTCCAATTTTATATGAATTAGACATCCGTAAGTAATTATAGTAATAGGATTCCTAAAGGTAATCATGTAGGATTCCTAATGTATAGTATTATGTCCTAAAACTAATAGAATTATAAGGCTAATATCTAGAATTAGGGTTGTAAGCATTTAAATTTTATTTAATTTAAATCCATAAAATAATTTGGACTATATTAAATTCAAGATATTTTTCAAACAAATATTGTGGTTAATAAATTGGGTTAACTATACATGTGTTGGGCTAGTCCATTTAATTGGGCTGCAAATTAAATGATAACCCCACTTTATTGGCCCAAGGTTCAAATGGCTATTAGCCCATCTTATAGACCAGACTCATGCCACATGTCAAGTGATGTGGCAATCCAAGTCAAAAGAATAAGCCAATAAAATCATGTCATGTGTCAAATGACGTGGAAATCCAATTCAAATAAATGAGCCAATTATATCATGCCAAATTCTCTAGATATTTTTGGTCAGTTCAAACGAACCAATCAAATCGCAGATCCACACCACTCCCTATAACTATAAATAAGGGTGTTCCTAAAGCTAGAAGACACCATAAGTGATAACAAGAAGCAAGCAGAAATCTCGTGGATCAAACACCACATATTTCTCTACAAGCTACATGTCATGACCCAATTTCAGAGTCGTGATGGCGCATGTCGTGGAACCATGCAAGCCTCCTTTTTTAACTAAGCTAAATTCTATTTCCAGTAAAAATGTGATTTTTAAACGAATTTATTAATAAAGCTAAGAATCTGAAATTTAACATAATATTTGAAAACTAAATTTAAACCTCCAACCTCGGATCCGGCGTCACTCAATCACGAGCTACTATAACATAAAGCCAAGAAAAGGAGAAATGGACAACATTGTCTCAAAATAAAGAACAATAGGTAGAATAAGAAAGAGAAGACGAGGTCGCGATCGCCAGCTGCTACCTCGACAACTCCAATAGAAACGCTGACTGCTGCTCAATATCCGCTACCGGGTCTCGATGTACCTGGATCTGCACACAAGGTGCAGGGGGTAACGTGAGTACACCAACTCAGAAGTAACGAACCCAAACTATGGGTTGAGAAATAGTGACTAGCAAAACCTCAATTTTGTTATAATAAATAATATACAGAATTTAGACATGCTAATAGTTTATTAGGATGAGTAATTATGCCAAGTATGCCAGTATACTCTACATGGCATCATGAAATATATGTTATGAAACCAGTATGGATATGCACATAGTTCTCAAAGCTCTCCCATAGAAGTCCACTCAATACTATATATGGCTCTCAGGCCCAGGGAAGTTCCATCCCAGAATGTGCATAAACATCGGTGACCGTAGTCACTCCGTACTGAGGAAAAAGGCCAGTCCAGCCCCCACAGAGAAGATCCATCTCCGGAATACCAAACTCGGACAATTTCCATATCCAGGGAAGATCCACCCCTCTCATAATATCAACTTCGGATAAGATCCATGCCCAGGGAAGATCCATCCCTCACATAATATCAACTTCGGACAAGATCCATGCCCAGGGAGGATCCATCCCTCAATATCACTGCGCTCACTGGGGGTGTAAAGACTCCGGAGGGGCCCTAGTGGCCCAAGCACCATATCAAGCCAACGAAGGCATGATTTAAATATCAGTGCAGTGTGAAGTCCATTCTCAAAACTGTCTCAATAATAGGCTATCGGCCTTACACAGTCATTATTCTTCAGTCTCACTCACATGGATCACAATTGCTTCCATCAGCCCGAAACAATGATAAGTATGCATGTAATTAACAATACTGAGACTGGGATATGAAATGATATGCTATAACAGGACTGAGTATATGACATCAAATAATCACAACATTAGGCAGCAATATACGACCACTCGGGTCTCAGCATTTCCAGCGTGAAGCCTAAAATTTATACTTAACATGATTTTTAACATGTTCACAATCACCACATTAATAGAAGCACAGATATCATTATGGTAAAGTCACAAAGTGGTGCCATGGGATAAGCCATGCTACAATTACTCGGTGCACGCCCTTACGCCCATCACTTGACATGTGCTCGGGGTTTCGAACCCTCAGAACCAAGTTCGGAAATGTTACTTACCTCAAAACCGGCTAAAATACTATTCCGCAACGCCTTTGCCTTTAAATCCGGCCTCTGAGTGCTCCAAATCTACCAAGTTCAAATTTTTATCATCAAATTATGCTTAAGGTGTGAATCCCAATCGAAAAATATCAATTTAGCTCAAAAACCCGAATTCGGTCAAAATCGGACCCCCGGTCCCATGTCCTGAAACTCATAAATTTATATATATAACTGTTCTTCATCATCTCATGAGTCCGTACATATAAAGAACACTAAAATCAGAGTTCGTTTGACCCCTCAAATCAATCCCTAAAGGTCTCAAAATCTCAAGCCCTAAACCCACCTTTTTCTACTGATTTTCATGAATTTAACACTGATATTATGTTCTATAATCATCCATAATTGAGTTTTAAGGTCCAAAACACTTACCTCTATGAAGAACAATGATTTCCCTCTTCAAAAATCGCCCCCAAAGCTCTCTGTCCATGCAAAAATGGTGTAAAAAAGGGTTTAAGTCGCGGAGGGTTTCAATTTATACCTTCTGCCCAGGTGTTTCGCACTTGCGGCCCCTATCTCACACCTGCGGTCAAATCAACCGCACCTGCGACTTTTCATTAAACGGCCCAACTCCGCACCTGCGATCGACCTCCTGCACCTGCGGCCTCGCAGGTGTAGCAACTTATTACCACCTGCGGAAACTTCTCACCCAGCCAATCTTCCACATCTGTGGAGCTCTTCTCGCTCGTGCGGGCCTACACCTCCGATCAAACTTCCGCAGGTGCAGAAATCACTGTGGGAAAACATCAGCAACTGTTTGCTGCATTTTTTTTGACTCCGAATTTTCGTTAACCATCCGAAATGTATCCCGAGCCCCTCGGGACCCCAACCAAAGTTACCAACACATCATAATTGATTATTCAAACTTAGTTGCACTCTCAAAACACCAAAACTAACATTAAAATAACAAATTTACATCGGATTCAAGCCTAAGAACTTTGAAATTTCTAAAATCCCCAAATGATGCCGAAACTATCCAAACAACTTTGATTGACCTGAAATTTTGCAGACATATCCAAAATGACATTACGAACCTGTTCCAATTTCCGTAATTCCATTCCGACCCTGATAGCTTATTTTTCACTGCCGACCAGAAATCACCAAAAACTAACTTTCACCAATTCAAGTCTATTTGTAAACCGGACATCACAAAAATATTCCGAGCACACTCCTAAGTCCCAAATCACCTAACAAAGCTATACGAGCAATAAAATCCATATTTTGGGGCCGTTTCCCTATAAGTAAACTCTCAGTTGACTTTCCCAACTTCAAGGCTATTTTTAAGGACTAAGTGGCTAAACTCTCACTACGACCATTCCGATTTCAAGCCTACCAACTCTAACACATCAATAAAAGTATGACCAACCTATGACAAGTCAAGAATAGTAATTATAATGCAGCTTCTACGTAACGACGGACCGGGTCGTTACATTCTCCCCCTTTTAAACAAACGTTCATCCTCGAACGTGCCAAGGGTTGTTCCAAATCCATCAACCGTCGAATAACCTTACCATGCACACACCCGGGTCTCCTGACTCCCAATAGGTACCCCACACAACCGACACACAAGGTCCGTAACTACAACATCACTCACAAGGGGAGAAGACATAAACAAATGTAAAAAAAGATTCACGGCGTATCCAGAGAATGGGCTAACTTATGATGAACATGCGAATATGAAAAATCAAAATCAATTAAAGCTTAAGATTCTCGTGACAGACTGAAACAATACCTGGGATTACGGCATCAGAAGCCATCTCATCCTGTCTCGTCGGGAATGCATAAAATCGAGCCTGATGACCACCGGATTGACCTCCCTCTCTTAGGCGACCCTTAACTGCCTGACCCCCACCTCTATCTGCCTGGGCGGGCGGTGCAGCTACTGATTCTAAAACCGTGGGCTGACTCCTCTGCTGATAAGTACCTCTCACAAGACGAGGGCAAAACCTCTTAATATGGCCCACATCTCCACACTCAAAGCAACCTCTCTCGGAGAATGGCACTAGGGACTGAAGGGAATCCCTAGCACCAGGATAACCACTGGAAGAACCAGGAATAGATGAAATCTGAACCGATGGTGCCCAAGATGAATTGTGAGCTGGCAGGGCACCGAAAGATAGTTGCACCTGATGCGAACTATGAGGATCGTGACCAACTGATCCACCACGATAACCTGAGCGACCTGGCTGAGCCTGCCTGAATGGACGACCTCAGGCGGGCTGAGGCTGCCCTCCTGAAGGAACCCAACCAAAATTCCCAGATCCTCGAGACCTCTTGACCTCCCTCCCGATCCGCTCCTGGCGGAGAACCGACTCAACCTCTCTGGCTATGTCAACCACCTCCTCAAAAGAAGCGCCAGATACCCTCTCCCTAGTCAAAAAAACCCAAAGATGATAAGTGAGGCCATCAACGAACCTCCTGATTCTCTCCCTATCTGTGGGAACTTTCCAAATAGCATGACGGGCTAACTCGGAGAACCTCATCTCATACTGCATCACGGTCATTTCCTCCTGGCGTAATTGTTCGAACTCCTTGTGCAGCTCCTCCCTACGGGACTACGACATATACTTCTCAAAGAATAAAATGGAGAACTGATTCCAGGTAAGGGGCGCTGCATCAGTAGTTCTACGCCTCTCATAGGCCTCCCACCAAGCGAGTGCAGCTCCTGGAAACTGGAATGTAGTAAATGGGACCCCACTAGCCTCCAGTATCCCTTTTGTGCGAAGGATCCTCTGACACTTGTCCAAAAGGCCTTGGGCATCCTCGCCCTCAATACCACTAAAAATTGGAGTCTGGAGTCTGCTGAACCTCCCCAACCTACACTGCTCATCATAAGCTAAAGCTGGGACCACATAATCTTGGGCTGGGGCAACCGGCTGAACTAGGACTGTCCCAAGTGTCTGAAGCCCCTGGTTAACTTGCCCAGGTGTCTGGGCAGCTGGAGTCTGAGTGCCTCCCCTGGCCTGAGAAGTGGTAGCAGTAGAAGACACGGCAACGGCCTGTGCCAGGCTGGTGCACACCGTCAAAATCTGGGCTAGGGTCTCGTGAAGACCCGAAATCACAATGGGAACCGCTAGTGCCTGAGTCTGCCCTGCTGGAATCTCAACTGCGGGGAACTGCTCTTGAGCAATATGAGGGTCCACAGGTGCCGCCCCGGCTGTGTGCGGGCTGCATCCCTCCCTCTGCCACGGCCTCGACCTCGGGCTGGTCCTGTTGGGATCTGGTCACCACTATAATTAGCACGAGTCCTCACCATCTGTGAGAGAATGAAAACAACAGAAGTTTAGTTCGATAATTCAACAGAGTCGTACGACATAATTCAAAGAATGTGAGATTTTTCCTAAAGGTTCTGCAGCCTCTCGAAGATAAGTACAAACGTCTCCGTACCGATCCGCAAGACTCTACTAAACTTGCTCATGACTGGTGAGACCTATTTAACGTAGTGCTCTGATACCATCTTGTCACGACCCAATTTCGGAGTCGTAATGGCGCCTATCGTGGAACCAGGCAAGCCTCACTTTTTAACTAAGCTAAATTCCATTTCCAGTAAAAATGTTATTTTTAAACGAACTTATTAATAAAACTAAGAATCTAAAATTTAATAAAATATTTCAAAACTTAATTTAAACCTCCAACCCCGGATCGGGTGTCACTCAGTCATGAGCTACTATAACATAAAGTAAAGAAAAGGAGAAATGGACAACATTGTCTCAAAATAAAGAACAACAGGTAGAATAAGAAAGAGAAGAGGAGGTCGCGATCGCCAGCTGCTACCTCAACAACTCAAACAGAAACGCTGACCGCTGCTCAATATCTGCTACGGGGTCCCGGTGTACCTAGATCTGCACACAAGGTGCAGGGGGTAACGTGAGTACACCAACTCAGAAGTAACGAACCCAAACTATGGGCTGAGAAGTAGTGACGGACAAAACCTCAATTTTGTTACAATAAATAATAGACGGAATTTAGACATGCTAACAATTTATCAGGATGAGTAATTATGCAAGTATGCCAGTATACTCTACATGCCATCATAAAATATATGTTATGAAACTAGTATGCATATGCACATAGTGCTCACAGCTCTCCCACAGAAGGCCACTCTGTACTATATATGGTTCTCAGGACCAGGGAAGTTCTATCCCGGAATGTGCATAAACACTGGTGACCGTAGTCACTCCGTACTGAGGAAAAAGGCCAACCCGGCCCCCACGGAGAAGATCCATCTCCGGAATACCACACTCGGACAATTTCCATATCCAGGGAAGATCCATCACTCTCATAACATCAACTTCAGACAAGATCCATGCCCAGGGAAGATCCATCCCTCATATAACATCAACTTCGGACAAGATCCATGCCCAGGGAAGATCCATCCTTCAATATCACTACGCTCTTTGGGGGTGTAAAGACTCCGAAGGGGCCCTAGTGGCCCAAGCACCATATCAAGCCAACGAAGGCATGATTTAAATAATCAGTGCAGTGTGCAGTCCATTCTCATAACTGTCTCAATAACAGGCTCTCGGCCTTACTCAGTCATTATTTTTCAGTCTCACTCGCATGGATCACAATTGCTTCCATCATCCCGAAACAATGATAAGTATGCATGTAATTAACAATACTGAGACTGGGATATGAAATGATATGCTATAGCAGGACTGAGTATATGACATCAAATAATCACAACATGAGGCAGCAATATACTACCACTCGGGACTCAGCATTTCCGGCGTGAAGCCTAGCATTTATACTTAACATGATTTCTAACATGTTCACAATTACCACATTAATAGAAGCACAAATATCATCATGGAAAAATCACTAAGCGGTGCCATGGGATAAGCCAGGACACAATTACTCGGTGCACACCCTCACGCCCGTCACTTGGCATTTGCGTCACCTCAACAATAGTCATAAATCATTTAGCTTGGAGTTTCGAACCCTCAGAACCAAGTTTGGAAATGTTACTTACCTGAAAACCGGCTAAAATTCTATTCCGCAGCACCTTTGCCTCTAAATCTAGCCTCTAAGTGCTCCAAATCTACCAAGTTCAGATTTTTATCATCAAATTATGCTTAAGGTGTGAATCCCAATCGAAAAATATCAATTTAGCTCAAAAACCTGACTTCGGTCAAAACCTGACCCGCGGGACCACGTCCCAACTCAGAAATTTTTATATAAAATTGTTCTTCATCATCTTACGACTCCGTACATATAAAGAACACTAAAATCAGAGTTCGTTGGAGCCTTCAAATCAATCCCTAATGGTCTCAAAATCTCAAGCCCTAAACGCACCTGTTTCTACTGATTTTCGTGAATTTAACACTGATATTATGTTCTATAATCATCCATAATTGAGTTTTAAGGTCCAAAACACTTACCTTTATGAAGAACAATGATTTCCCTCTTCAAAAAGTGCCCCCAAAGCTCTCTGTCCGTACAAAAATGATGTAAAAAGGGTTTAAGTCGCGGAGGGTTGCAATTTATAACTTCTGCCCAGGTGTTCCGCACCTGCGGCCCCTATCTCGCACCTGCGGTCAAAACAACCGCACCTGTGACTTTTCATTAAACGGCCCAACTCCGCACCTGCGATCGACCTCCCGCACCTGCGGCCTCGCAGGTGCGGCAACTTACTCGCACCTGCGGAAGCTTCTTGCCCAGCCAATCTTCCGCATCTGTGGAGCTCTTATCGCTCCTGCGGGCCCGCACCTGCAATCAAACTTCCGCAGGTGCGGAAATCACTGTGGGAAAACATCAATAGCTGTTTGCTGCATTTTTTTCAACTCCAAATTTCTGTTAACCATTCGAAATGTATCCCGAGCCCCTTGGGACCCCAACCAAAGTTACCAACACATCATAATTGATTATTCAAACTCACTTGCATTCTCAAAACACCAAATTTACATCAGATTAAAACCTAAGAACTTTGAAATTTCTAAAATCCACCAATGATGCCAAAACTATCCAAAACAACTCCGATTGACCTGAAATTTTGCATACATATACAAAATAACATTACGAACCTGTTCCAACTTCCAGAATTC
The DNA here is from genome assembly GCA_005239525.1 of Nicotiana knightiana. Classification (NCBI taxonomy): domain Eukaryota; kingdom Viridiplantae; phylum Streptophyta; class Magnoliopsida; order Solanales; family Solanaceae; genus Nicotiana; species Nicotiana knightiana. Next base: position 73,132 of record ML435637.1, read on the forward strand.
CATTCCAACCCCGATAGACTATTTTCCACTGCTGACCACAAATCACCAAAAACTAACTTTCGCCAATTCAAGCCTAATTCTAAACCGGACATCACAAACATATTCCGAGCACACTCCTAAGTCCCAAATAACCTAACGAAGCTATCAGCGCCATAAAATCCGCATTCTGGGGGTCGTTTCCCCGTAAGTAAACTCTCAGTTGACTTTCCCAACTTTAAGGCTATTTTTAAGGACTAAGTAGTTAAACTCTCACTACGACCATTCTGATTTCAAGCCTACCAACTCTAACACATCAATAACAGGATGACCAACCTATGACAAGTCAAGAATAGTAATTATAATGCAGGTTCTACGTAACGACGGACCGGGTCGTTACATTCTCCCCCTTTTAAATAAACATTCGTCCTCGAACGTGCCAAGGGTTGTTCCCAAAGCCATCAACCGTCGAATAAACTTACCATGCACACACCCGGGTCTCCATACCCCCAATAGGTACCACACACAACCGACACACGCAGTCCGTAACAGCAACATCACCCACAAGGGGCGAGCGCATAAACAGATGTAACAAAAGATGCACGGCGTATCCATAGAATGGGCTAACTTATGATGAACATGCGAATATGAAAAATCGGAATCAAATAAAACTTAACCTTCTCGTGACATGCTAAAACAATACCTGGGATTAGGACATCAGAATCCATCTCATCCGGTCTGGCCGGGAATGCATAAAATCGGGCCTGATCACCACCGGATCGACCTCCCCCTCTTAGGCGACCCTTAACTGCTTGACCCCCACCTCTAGCTGCCTGGGCGGGTGGTGTAACTACTGATTCCGGGTAGTTAGGTTTACACCATGCCTTGTGAACTGCGTTAGTTGAACTATATGCCTTGTGATTTCCTTGTATGCCAGCTTGTTTTCAAGAAGTCCCAGAAATTGACGTTTTCAAACGAAATATTATTTTGGAAAAGGACTTGAGGAAAAATGTTGTGTTTATGTGTGACTGCTTCGCAATTTATATATTGCGAGCGCAGTGATTCTTTCCACTACTTGTCATGACCCAAATCCTAACCCAGGTCATGATGGCGCCCAACACCGTAGTCAGGCAAGCCAACATCAATCTACTTGTGGGTTTCATTTAATTTACCAAAATATTTCCAACACTTACTTGATTTAGATTTATGTCATTAGGTAAAAATGAATAACTTAGGCAATCTTAAGCAGAAATAGTCATAAGAGTCATAATTTAATATTTACATCCCAAAAATAATGTCTACTAACGTATGCGCCAGGAACTAGTGTCACAAGTCTACAAGCATCTAGTAGAATAATATCAAAAGGAATAAGAGTATGTCCTACTGTCTGAGTTGATATAGACAGAAATTGAAAAAAGAATAGCTCCAAAGTGCTGCTGGAAGTCATCAGGAGAAGCAGCTCACCGTGAAGCCTCGACTAGGTATAAATCAGGAACGAGCTCCGGACTGATACCCAGATGCACCTGCCTCAGAACCTGTACAATTAAGTACAAAGCATAGCATGAATACATAAATAATATGTACCTAGTAAGTATATCGTCTAATCTCAAAGAAGTAGTGACGAGAGGTCGATGTGATTCTCAATAGGGTCAAAAATATGTTTTAAATATAAGACTAAGCATAATGGCAGTTACGAATAATCACAGAGACAGGAACATCAAATATCTTTTACAAGTACCTTTATGAGTCAAGTCCTCTATCGTACGGATTACCTAAGTCTCATTTCCTTCATGATATTCAATAGATAAATAATCACAGAACATCAAACAGATAACAAGCACATAACATGCCGTGAAGGTACGACCGATACGACGTAAAAATAAATGTGCACTGCAGAAGGGTCGAACGACTCAAACCATAGATGCATCTATTACACCGCTCACAAATCGAACATGCGACGCGGTCAACATAATAGTAGGGCTATCCCGCTCGCGAATCATAGATGCTACGCGGGTACCCGTATATATACACATAATTAAAAGAGAATCAGGAAATTTAGTAGAGAATATGCTTACAGAGAAGGATAAATAACCTAAATTGCAGAACGTAACCTCCTAGATGCTCACTTAAAAGTTCAATAATATTCGGCAACCTAATTAATATTTATTATTATAGATACCACACTTAATGCATGCTTGTAGATCCTAAACTACCCTGGCATACATAATAGTAGTTACGCATGGACTCTCGTCACTTCGTGCGTGCGTAGCCCCCACAAATAATAGCATATATTTCGTTGTGTTCACTTACGGGGACAATTCCCACTTACAAGGTTATAAAGGAGACTTACCTCATGCCAATCCTACTTTCCGGGTCAAGAACGAGCCCGAAACTCCAAATTCGTTGCCCAAGGACTCTAAACTAGCCAAACATCGTATAAATAAATCAATCCAAGCTCAAGGGTCTACAATTATCCTATTTCAATGATTATTTCAACCTAAATTGCAAAATCCCAAAATACACCCCTGGGCCCACATGCTCGGATTCCAAAAATTTTCAAAGGAAATACTCACCTATATCCTAAGGATCGATATTATATAGTTTTTTCATGATTTCATAGCAAATTCCTTGGTAATTTCTCATTTTTATCAAAAATCTAGGTTTTACTCTAAACCCATGATTTCTACTAATTTAATGTGTTAATCTACCCAAAATTTCATGTATTAAACTCACTTTATGGTAGGAATTACTTACCTTACAATTGCTAGGTCGAATCTCTCTTTTGCAAGCTCCCAAAATCGCCCAAGATGAAAGAAAATTGTTCAAAAAGAGACTAAGTCTCGTTTTTAAGTAACTGCCCAGCTGCCCCTTGTATGCGAACGCGGCAGGGATAGATCGTTTGTGAAGGCAAAAGGGCCAGGCCCCCTGAGGGCCCTTCTATGCAAACGAGGAAGGGGTCTCGCGGAACGTGGAGGCTAGCTAGGCTAGGCCTACGCAAACACGGTTGGAGGGGTGCGAACGCGGTGAACAAAAATCTAGCCGACCCATTGACTTACCCTATGCGAACGCATTCGAGACTATGCGAGCGCATAGGGTATTTTTCACACCTGCCCAACTCCTTCTATGCGAACGCGTGAGTACACCCGCGAATGCATAGAAGGAAACCAGACTGGAAAAATCTTGTTTTCAGCATTTAGCTCCGAGGGGTTTGAAACTCACCCGAGCCACCGGGACCCCGTGTAAAGGCACTGACAGGTATGATACAAACTTGCTCGAATTCTCGTAACGCGAAAAACAACAATGAAACTAAGAATCTGACCCCAAAACCAAATTGAATCAAACTTTAAACTTCAAGTTCTTGTTTTCACTTTCAGATGCCGAAACATATCTATACTACTCGGAATGACACCAAATTTTGCGAGCAAGTCATAAACGACATAACGGAACTATTCCTAGTCTCCTTTTTTTTTTTTTTTTTATTTCTGTTTGGACCTCGATAACACAAAAATACGTTCCAAACCTCAATTTTTGAACTTAAGGAATCTTATTTCACCATTTGGCGCCGAAGCGCTCCCAAGTCATTCAAAACCCGTTCCGAACATACGCCAAAGTCCGAAATCATCATACGAACCTACCGGAACCTTCAAATCTTGATTCCGAGGTTGTTTACTAAAAATGTTGGCCGAAGTCAAACTTAGCCTTTAAGGCCAACCTTAAGGAACTAAGTGTTCCTATACCACTCAAACTCCTCCAAACCTCGAACCACCCGTCCCCGCAAGTCATAAATCAGTAAAGGAAACTAAGGAAGTCTCATTTAGGGGTACATGGTTCTAGAAAACAAAATGACCGGTCAGGTAGTTACATTCTCCACCTCTTAATTAAACGTTCATCCTTGAACGGCTAGAATCATACCTAGAGCGCTGAATAAGTGCGGGTATCTGCTCTGCATGTCCTCCTCAGACTCCCAAGTCGCCTTCTCGACTGGTTTGCCCCTCCACTGGACCTTTACGGTGGAAACTCTCTTGGACCTCAACTGATGATCCTGCCTGTCAATGATAGCAACTGGCTCCTCCTCGTAATCCAACCTCTCATCTAGCTGAATGGTGCTGAAATCTACCACGTGAGAGAAGTCGGCGTGGTACCTCCAGAGCATGGACACATGAAAGACTGGATGAACTCCTGATAAACTAGGAGGTAAAGAGAGCTCATAAGCAACCTCCCCAACCTGCCTCAACACCTCAAATGGGACTATAAACCTTGGGCTCACCTTGCGCTTCTTCCTGAACCTCATAATACCCTTCATCGGTGAGACTTTCAATAAAACCTTCTCGCCCTCCATAATTGATACATCACGTTACTTCTGATATGCGTAACTCTTCTGTCAGGACTGTGCTGTGCGAAGCTTCTCCCGAATCAACTTTACTTTCTCCAAAGAATCCTTCACCAGGTCAGTGCCATATAACTTAGCCTCGCCAGGCTCAAACCACCCGATGGGAGAACGACATCGCCGACCATACAAAGCCTCAAATGGAGCCATGTCAATGCTGTACTGATAACTGTTATTATAAGAAAACTCGGCCATAGGCAAGAACTGGCCCCACTGCTCTCCAAAGTCAATCACACATGCTCTAAGCATGTCCTCCAATATATGAACTGTCCGCTCTGACTGCCCGTCGTTCTGAGGATGGAATGATATGCTGAGCTCTACCCGGGAGCCTAACTCACTCTGTACTTCTCTCTAGAAGCGAGGTGAACTAAGGACCTCGATCTGATATAATGGACACAGGCACACCGTGCAAATGAACTATCTCCCGAATGTAGATCTGGTCCAACCTCTCAGAAGTGTAGGTAGTAGCTACTGGAATGAAATGTGCTGACTTGGTCAAGCTGTCCACAATAACCCAAACCGTATCAACCTTCCGCAAGGTCCGAGGCAATCCAGCAACGAAGTCCATAATGATGCGATCCCATTTCCACTCAGGTATCGGTATCTACTAAAGTAGGCCTCTTGGCCTCTAGTGCTCATACTTAACCTGCTGGAAATTTAGACATCTAGCCACATATTCCACTATGACTTTCTTTATCCGCCTCCATCAGTAATGCTGCCTCAAGTCACGATGCATCTTCGTAGAACCAAGATGCATCTTCGTTGCACCAAGATGAATAGAATACGATGAACTGTGAGCCTCCTCTAGAATCCTCTCCCTTAGGACATCAAATTTAGGGACACATAAGCGTTCCTGAAGTCTCAGAACACCATCCTCGCCAATAGAAACCTCCTTGGCACCACCCTGCAACACTGTCTCTCAGAGGGTTATCAAGTGCGGATCATCATCTTGTCGAGCCTTGATCTCCCCTAATAATGAAAACTGAGCCACCACACGTGCAAGAACTCGACTGGGCTCTGAAAGGTTCAACCTCACTAGGAGATTAGTGAAGTACTGAATGTCCAAAGCTAGTGGTCTCTCCTCTACTGAAACGAAAGCCAAGCTACCCATGCTCTCCGCCTTCCTGCTTAAGGCATCTGCAACAACATTCTCCTTGCCTGGGTGAAAAAGAATGGTGATGTCATAATCCTTCAGCAACTAAAGCCACCTACGCTACCTCAAATTGAGATCCCTCTGCTTGAACAAGTGCTTCATACTACGGTGGTCTGTATAAACATCACAAGGCACCCCATACAAGTAGTGCCTCCAAATCTTAAGAGCATGAACAATCGTCACCAACTCCAGATCGTGCCCAGGGTAATTCTTCTCATAAAACTTTAGCTGACGTGAAGCATATGCAATAACTCGCCCCTCCTGCATCACCACACATCCTAAACCAACGCGTCAAGCGTCGCAATAAACTGCATACATCATAGAACCGGAAGGCAATACTAGAGCTGGTGCTGAGGTCAATGCTGTCTTGAGCTTCTAAAAGCTCGCCTCACACTCGTCGGACCATCGAAATGGGGCATTCTTCTGAGTCAATCTAGTCAGAGGAGCTGCAATGGATGAAAAACCTTCCACAAATTGGGAATAATAGCCTACCACTCCTAAGATGCTCCTGATCTCTGTAGCTGAAATAGGACGTGACCAATTCTGAACTTCCTCAATCTTCTTAGGATCCACCTTGATACCCTTTCCGAATACCACATGTCGCAAGAATGCCACAGAATCCAACAAAAACTCACACTTGGAGAACTTAGTGTACAACGTTTGTTCTCGCAAGGTCTGGAGCACAACTCTCAAATGTTGCTCGTGCTCTCCCATGCTACGTGAGTAATCAAAATGTCATCATGAATACAATGACAAAAGAATCAATATAAGTCCTGAACACCCTATTCATCAAATCCATAAATGTCGTTGGGCATTAGTCAGGCCAAAGGACATCAATAGGAACTCATAATTACCATATCTTGTACAAAAGGCAGTTTTCGGAACATTTGAGTCCTAAATCTTCAACTAATGCTACCCTGATCTCAAGTCAATCTTAGAAAACACCCGAGCACCCTGCAACTGGTCAAACAAATCATCGATATGCGGCAATGGTTACTTGTTCTTGACGGTGACCTTGTTCAACTGGCGGTAGTCAATACACATCCGGATAGTCCCATCCTTCTTCATAAATAACACTAGAGCATCCCAAGGCGATACGCTCGGTCTGATAAACCCTTTAGCTAACAACTCCTCAAGTTGTTCCTTCAATTCCTTCAATTCCATATGGTATGGTGGAATAGAGATTGGCTGGGTGCCTGGAGCTAAGTTAATGCAAAAAACAATGTCACGATCCGATGGCATGCCTGGAAGGTCTGAAGGGAATACATCCACAAACTCTCGAACTACCGGAACTGAATCAATAGTCGGAGACTTGGCGATGGTGTCCCGTACATAAGCAAGATAAGCCAAAAACCCTTCTCGACCATACGACGAGCCTTCAGGAAAGAAATAATTCGACTAGCCACACTAACTGAGGAACCTCTCCACTCCAATCTCGGCAACTCGGGCATGGCTAGAGTAACAGTCTTCGCATGGCAATCTAGAATGGCATGATAGGGAGATATCCAATCCATGCCCATGATGACCTTAATATCAATCATATCAAGCAACATGAGGTCCGCTCCGGTCTCGAACCCACAAAATATAACCACGGAGGACCGATATATCCGATCCACAACCATAGAATCGCCCACATGGGTGGACACATAAACATGAGTACCCAAAGACTCACGAGGAATATCCAGGAAATGAGCAAACAAGGTTGATACATATGAATAAGTGGACCCAGGATAAAATAATATCGATGCATCTCTACCACTTACTGAAATAATACTTGTGATCACAACATCTGAGGACACTAAATCTGTTCTGGCCGGGAAATCATAGAGTCTAGCTGGAGCGCCGGATGACTGGCCTCCACCGAAATGAATAGGAGCTGTCTGGGCTCCCTCTACCTGGCCTCCACCTCTAGGAATACCTCTACCAATATGTCCTCCACCTCTGGGTGGCCGAACCGTCGGTGCTGAAAACCATAGGCTGATAACTCTGCTGCACGGCCTTGCCCAGAAGCTTGGGACAAGTCCTCTTAATATGTCCTGGATCTCCGCACTTATAACAACCTCTTAGAACCATAGCCTGCTGCCCCGAAGAACCCTGAATATATGGATGACGGTATGAACTCTCTGGCATAACACTGAAATAAGGACTGGAAGGCCCCTGACGACCAGAATACCCGCCGGAGGAACCCTCAATGACTGGTGCGCGATATGAACTCTCTGGCATAACACTGAAATAAGGCCTTGTTAGAGCACCTCGAAGAGGTGGTGTGGGTGCTGAATATGGGGGACTACTAGGCTGGCCCTTACCAAACTGAAATTTTCCCCTGGATGGAGCAGCTCTAAAATCCCCATAAAATCTATCTCTTTTATCCTGCTGCCCCTGCTATCTTCTCCTCGACCGATAACCCTCAATCCTGCGAGCAATGTCCACCACAAGCTGATATGGAGTCCCCATCTCCACCTCTCGAGCCATGTTGGCCCTAATACTTGAGTGCAAACCAGCTACAAATCTCCGCACTCTCTATGCATCAGTAGGAAGTATCATAAGTGCATGACGAGACAGCTCAGAAAGCCTAGCCTCGTAGTCAGTAACTGACATCTGACCCTACTCCAGCTGCTCAAACTAATACCGCAGCTCTTCTCTCTTAGAGGGTGGAATATATATGTCCAGGAATAACTGAGTGACATGCTCCCAGGTGATGGGGGGAGAATCTGCAGGTCTGCCAAGAACATAAGTCTGCCACGATCTACGGGCTCTGCCCTCTAGCTGGAAAGTAGTGAAGTCAACTCCATGGGACTCCAGTATCCTCATGTTATGCAGTATGTCCCTACACCTATCAATAAAGTCCTGGGCTTCCTCATAACGCTCACCTCCAAAGACATGAGGGTGTAGTCTGGTCCATCTGTCTAATAACATCTGCGGATCGCTGTCCGAAGCTGGTTTGGGCTCAGGTTCTGCTGCAGCTACTAGCTGAACACCGCCCACGGGCAGTGTACCCGGGGTCTAATAAACTGCTGTTGCATGTCCTGCGGCCTGGGCAGTAAGAGTCTGTGCTCCCCCTCCTGCATGAGATGTGGCCAGATCCGCTGGCAATAAGCCAACCTGAGTCATGGTGTCCATGTGCTGCATCATAGGCCCATGACCTCCTAAAATCCCGGCGCCGTCATGAAATCCAATGGGGCAGGATCTGCTGCGAGCATCTCGCCCTGCTCCTCAGTGATGGGATCCTCTGCTGGATCCGCTGGTGGTGCAACTGGAACAACTCTAGGACGCCCTCGTCCCCTACCTTAGTTAGGTGTCCTCCCCTGACCTCTACCATGGCCTCAAATGATGGGGGTAGCGGCCCCTCCCCGGTTCGGAACATTGGCTGCATGCATACTCACCATCTATGAAAGAATAGAAGAGTGAGATTTAGTATACCATCAACTGCACGATAGAAGATGAATAAAGAGAGATTTCCTAACACCCTATAGCCTCCCGAAGATAAATACAGACGTCTCCGTACCGATCCGCAAGACTATATTAGGTTTGCCCGTAACTTGTGAGACCTACGTGAACCTAGAGCTCTGATACCATGTTGTCATGACCCGAATCCTACCCCAGGTCGCGACAACGCCCCACACCGTAGTCAGGCAAGCCATATTATTCTACTGGTGGTTTCATTTAATTACCAAATCATTTCCAACAGTTACTTGATTTAGATTTAAGTCATTAGGTAAAAACGAATAACTTAGGCAATCTTAAGCAGAAATAGTCATAAGAGTCATAATTTAATATTTTACATCCCAAAAATAATGTCTACTAACGTGTGTGCCAGGAACTAGTGTCACAAGTCTACAGGCATCTAGTAGAATAATATCAAAAGGAATAAGAGTATGTCCTACTGTCTGAGTTGATATAGACAGAAATGGCAAAAAGAATAGCTCCAAAGTGCTACTGGAAGTCATCAGGAGAAGCACCTCACCGTGAAGCCTCGACTAGGTATAAATCAGGAACGAGCTCCGGATTGATACCCATATGCACCTGCCTCGACTAGGTATAAATGGACTTAGTCTCATTTTAAGTTACTGCCAAGCTGCCCCCTTCTATGCAAACGCGGCAGGGGCAATGCGTCCGTGAAGGAAAAAGGGTCAGTCCCCCTAAGGGCCTTTCTATGCGAACGTGGAGGGGGTCTCGCGAATGCGGAGGCTAGCCACGCTAGACCTATGCAAATGCAATTGGAGGGGTGCAAACATGGTAAATAAAAATCTATTCGGCCTACTGACTTAGCCTATGCGAACGCATAGGGTATTTTTCACCCCTGCCTAACTTCTTCTATTCGAGCGCGTTAGTACTCCCACGAACGCATAGAAGGAAACCAGACTGGAAAAATCTGGTTTTTAGCATTTAGCTCCGAGGGGTCCGAAACTCACCCACGCCCCTAGGGACCCCGTCCAAAGGCACTGACAAGTATGTATTCATGATACGGACTTGCTCGAACTCTTAGAACGTGAAAAATAACAACAAAACTATGAATCCGACCCCAAAACCAAATTGAATCAAACTTTAAACTTCAAGTTCTTGAATTCACTTTTACATGCAGAAACATACATATACTACTCGGAATGACCCCTAATTTTGCGACCAAGTCATAAATGACATAACGAAACTATTCCCGGTCTCAGAATTCCATTTGGACCTCGATAACACAAAAAACATTCCAAACCTCAAATTTTGAACTTAAGGAATCTTATTTCACCATTTGGCGTCGAAACGCCCCCGGGTCATCCAAAACCCGTTCTGAACATACGCCCAAGTCCAAAATCATCATATGAATCTATGAAAACCTTCAAATCTCAATTCTGAGGTCGTTTACTAAAAATGATAACCGAAGTCAAACTTGGCATTTGAGGCCAACCTTAAGGAACTAAGTGTTCCTATACCACTCTAAACTCCTCCAAACCTCGAACCACCCGTACCCGCAAGTCAAAAATTAATAAAGGCAACTAGGGGAAGTCTCATTTAGGGGCACAGGGTTCTAGAATGCAAAATGACAGGTCGGGTCGTTGATTACTCTCATGGGAGTGAGCCGTACGCCACGGCAGGTTAATCGATGCATCTATGGTTCACGTCGTCCACCCTTCGGCAGTGCACATTTATTATTATGTTGGCTCAAACCGAACTTTCACGACACATTATGCGCATGCTACCTGCTTGATATTATTCATGACTGTTAAACTGTTAGATGTCTTTGAAGACAAATTTGTAATTTCTATGTTGGAGTTTCGCCACGTAAATAGGTTCTGTGGGCAGGCTCGATATTCATTGTTTTACTATTCATGTGTACTTGTTATTCATTTTAAATTTTACATCTAAATATACTGTTTGGACCCTAGTGAGTGTCAGGTCGACCTATCATCACTACTTCTTCGAGATTAGACTGGATACTTACTGGGTACATATTGTGGATGTGAGCATGTGATTTTTACTCGCCGTATCGTCCTATAAAAATCCCAATAAATCAATTGATTTTATGAATATTGATTGATTCTTCAGTAATTAATTGTGAATTATCTGCATTGCTTGCATATCCATAATTCATCTTTCAAAATCATTGAAATTCTGCATTATGAAGTTATTGGTTATAATTATTTAAATGGTAGACAAATGACGAGTATCTGACGTAATGTAGTTTTTAAGAATTAATTACTACAGAAATTAATCATCTTTTATTCGATAAAACACGGTTTGAATTAGGAATATAGAATTGGTCGTGTCATTCTTGATTAATCCGTAAATAAATAAGGATTAAGTTAATTACTACACTCCTTAGTTTAAATTAGAGTTGAATTTAACTAATTGATTTTAGATAAAACACCAAAAAAAAAAAGAATTAAAATCAGACCTGGGCCAGAGCTGCCCAGGCCCAAATCCTTTTTCCCTAACACATAAACAACCCAACCCAAACCCTTAACCCGGCCTGTCCCCCATAATAACCAAACGACACCGTTTCGCCCCCATTAAACCCCAGTCGTTGGATCATTTCGATCC